>LN483471.1:1241675-1287649 GCA_900002565.1 Culicoides sonorensis | reverse complement strand
AAGAGCAAGAGATTTCTTCACTACATTTGATAATGTCTTTTGTCTCCTCATATGATGTGGTGTTATGTTTGATAAAACAGGAAGCCATTTTAAAGGAGTACATTTGAGAGTACACCAGTTATTCTTCGCATTGTGTTATAAGTTGTAAATCGATTTTTGAATGATGCACACTATTCATCCAGGTAAGACTACAATATTCTGCGGTTGGCCATACTAAACCAAGAGCCACAGTTCTTAATGTACTTCCATCTGCACCCCATATCGTACCAGCTAAACTTTGAATTGGGTTATTGCGAGTTTTTATTTTCTGAACTTTATTCTTTATAAATTTCTTGCATGTCAAGCTTCTGTCCAAATCAATTACTAGTATTATTGGTATGCACAATGAGCCCGACTGATGGTCTGAGTGTAGGCTTAATAGCCGCCCTATGAATCTAATCTGATCTGAGTCCATCCAGAATTGATGCAAGCGGTGTATGTAGAAAATGAACATGGGACATGAGATTCCCATTTTTAATGATTGGCCGAAACAGAGATGTGTAAAAGGTCTTAGTGATAATAAGCTCAACACAAGACTAAAACCTCAAAATTTGATATTTGATACTACTTTACCATAGCGTCTACTTTTTCAATGACAATGTGGAGAGTCGAATTTTCGTCCAGGTTGGCTGAGGTTTGTTGATAAATGCTACTAGAGTCCCATTTGAAAAAAACAGAGAGACTATGTAAAGTCAGATTAGCATGCAAACTATGATTCGATTAACTAAACTCATATTAATATATTTGAATCTAAATTAAAACGTTTAAAGCGCCAAAATAAGTCAATCAACTTCCAATTCATTTCACAATTCCTTTCTTTTCTCATTTAACATTTTCATCATCATCATCATTATTGAAGCGTGACAGGAATCCATCATTTACTAATCTAAATCATTAACGCGATTCTAATGACGTATAAATGTAAACATCTGACACGAATATTAGATGTTTCCCAACAAAGAATTTACCTTGTTATTTATTAATAAATGAATACTGTTATTATTAATGTTGAATTGAACGATCATGCCAAAGTTTTATAAAAAAACAAATAAACAAAGAAATACTATTAATGTTACTTTTTTCTTGTTTTTCTTTTTGTATATACCTTAGGATGGCTTGTTAAATGTCTTTTTATTATAGTCTTTTAAAAAATTTATCAAGTACATCGATAACTCCTTTGACAATTAACTTGGTTCAATTAACATGAATAATTTAAAAAGCTTTTCTTTTGTTTCCCTGCATTCAAAGACCAACTTTAATCTGATTACACAGCCAACGATAAAATTCTTCTTTATATAATTTTTTTTTATATCTTTTCAATTCATTTGCTTTTGATGAAAGTTGATGAGGTAAAAAAATTAAGTGCAATTTATTTTTTTTTTCAATTTATGCAATTTAATGATGAAAGAAACGTGTCCTGCTTAATATGAGTCACTGTGATAAGAGAGAACATGAAACATAAAACAAAGTATATTGAGAATCATAAATAATAAGATTAAAAATTATTATCATTTTAATACGAGAATTAACCAGAATTATCATTTTTGTGTGTTTTTCAATGTGGTTACGCTTTGAATGTTTCATTTCATTAACATTAAAAAAACCATGAATGGTGTTTATTTTCACACTTGTTAAAAGTAATGTTTTGACATTAATGACACGTGTGTTTGAATTTGAAATAAAAGCGAGTGTCATTATCACACACGCGTCTATGATTTGATATCCTTGAACAAATGAAGATGTGTATTAAATTAATTTCTTTTAACCACTTTGTAGAATAAATGCGAAACGCTTTTTCCTTATAACGTGATAAAATGATAAAAATTTAAATTATGTAATAATTCATTTCTCAGAAAAGAAAAAAATTTGTTGAGCAAATGTTTTTTGCTCTGAATAAAATTATTTTCAGTTAAATATTTTGCACTTGTGAATTCTGATTATGTTACTTAAATAGTGTCTATTTTTCGGAACTCCCACAGTGTGGTCTTAAATAGAAGTGTTACATAAGAGATTGTATTTTCATATCTAAAGATAAACTACAATCCCGAGAAATTTAATTAATAAGCATTGTTCGATAAAATAATTTAATATTAACATCATTATGTAATAACTGATTGTGTTAATTTAATTATATTTGAGTTTTATTTATCAATTTCCAATTGATCTATAAACAATTATTTCAATTCGGGTATTTGATTCTAGAATTCCATTGAAATTTGTTGTTTCTAGTGTGATAATAATAGTCTGTTACATTAGATATCAAATTATGTGTAATATAGCAGTGTAGTGTGATTTTCATGCAAAACCACAATTTTGAGGCTAAATTTTAATATAAAAGGAGTTCTCAGAATTTTTCTAATCTTCCACAATGTTGATCGTATATTCTATGAGAACACTTTCTTAATAGAGTACATTTTTGTTTTTTTAGTCGTTTAAAAACTGAGGCTTGTTTTTCACAAAAAGCTTTACAGTTTTTAAAGTCGTGGAAATAAAAATATGTGCTCTGTTAGAAAAGTGATCTCCTAGTGTATACGAACAATTTTGTAGAAGATTAGAAAAAAATCTGAGAACCTCTTACATACTTTAATTGAGCCTGAAAATAGTGGTTTTGTATGAAAAACACACTACACTACTATTATTTTGAACACTGCTGTATTATACATAATTTGATAGAAAATTTCAGCCAATTAATCATTTAATGAAGTGCATATTGATATGATTTTTTTACTTGCAAGAGCCTTAACCTAGATAAGGTGGCATTTATTGCTATTCTTAATAAAAAATTTCGATTTGACAATATGATTTTTTTTTTGGAAATTTTGCAAACTTTTTGTTCTTCTGGAAGGGCACCCTCAACGCAACCCAACAAGGAATAACGAGACAGATCCTGGCAGAAAAATTTCAATTGGACACACTTGAGAGCAAAACACACAAACGTTATTGTCAATCACGATGACGTGATGATTGTGAGAGAAGATGGCTCATCAAGCATGAAGAGAACCATCCTAGACGTATCAATGTCCACCTGAAGCTCCTCTGTAGAATCCTTGAAACTTGCTGGTAAAAAATCAAAAACCATCCTTTAAAATTTTAAGCTACTTTTAACAGTAAATGACAGCCCCTACTTTAGTTTCCAGGAACCAGAGCTCACAAAAGTAATTGGGAAGCTCAAAAACTCAAATGATCTCACAATACACATATGAAAACAGAAACCTGATCAACTGAAGAAAGAAACAAATGTAGTGCTCTTCAAAACAGTCTTGAAATCCTACGTCTTAAATAACTCATGAACGCCTCCTTGATAACTGCTGAATAACTTTTTGATAACTTGTAAATCACTTTTAAATAACTTCAAAATGACTTCTACCTAATACTGAAAAACCTTGATTGAATTGTCGAGCTTAGTGCGTGCTCTAAACTCACAAACCTGAATTGAACCTTATTGAATCCTGTTTGAGTTTCGTGAGTGCTCTAAACTTACATAAACTAGCTTCCATAGTCTTTTATTAGTCTAACATCTTTTTGTTCTTAACTAAGCATACCACTTAAGTGCCCATAACCAGCCAGAGGTTGAATCGGGATTACACTGACATTGGGAAATTTGAAATTAAAAAAAAACATAAAAACTGCCAAGAAAATGAAACAATCATTGAAAACATCCTCACAAACGAGGGTTTTCACTACAGCAGGATATCAAAATTCAGCTTTTCAGATTCTAAATATTATTTAGTTTAATAGTTTCTATAAATTTCCAGTCAAACAGTTTTATTTTGCTTTCCACTTATAAGTACCATCTTGTTTTCCTCGAATAATTCATATGTGAAAAAGACAGATTAGAAAAGTTATTTGGTGTGAAATATTAATTGAAGTAAAAATTATTGAAGTAGAAAAACTTTTCCCTTTCAATATAAGTTTGTCTACTGCACAGGTCAAATTAAATCTAAAACAAGACGTTTATTAGAGAAAAGATAAAGTTTTCGAAACAGACACACTTCCAACATTTACTGTGATTCAGTTTATTCAAGTTAAATTTACTGTGACTTTAATTGAATAAAACATTAATTTAATGTTTTTTAGATCAATTTAATAAGAAAATTCTGTATAGTTATAAATTTCTCCATTTAGTGTGTATTTTGTTGTGGTAAAAAAGCTCAGTTACACTTTAAATTTATTTCTAGTTTTTGAGTTTAAGAAAATTCCAAAAGACAAGCATAATTGCAAAATGCTGTTAAATCCCTTTAACCCATTCATTGCTATGGCACTAGACGATTTTTCACCCAGTAAAATTTGAGAGAAAAATAATTCTTCTCATGCTCTCACTTTGATGTGTTTTGAAAATTTGAGTAAATTTGATAAATTGGCTCCAATGAAAATTTCGACCAGCTCTTTTGTAAAATTATTAAATGAAACTCCAAATGTTTGGCAGCTGCCAGTTATCAGTTAAGGTTATTTCAGAATAAGCATACAGCTTAATCAGAGAATTAAGTGTGATAATATTTTAAATGCAAGCAATACTTAGATGAAACATGTTTTATGCACCACTTTCCAAATGAACTGCTCCGGACTTGACTAATCAGATTAAATTTTAATTAAATTTATTGCACCCTGACTAGTTCTTTTCTTCTTCTTTTTTTTCATGTCATTTGTGAAACAAAGTTAAGAAACTATTAATTACATTTTTACACTGTATCATAGGGATTTTGCATTTTTATCAATGACAGATAAGATCTTATCTATGCAACTTGATTAATGTAATTTTTTTCTCCTTTTATTATTACAATGAATTTTCAACATGGCTTGACGTAAATGTGAAGAAACATTGAAATAATTGTGAAAATGGAAAATTTATCACTTCATTTTCCTTTTTTTTCTATTTATTTTGTTATCAAATGAAAAAGAACATTGATTGGATAATGAATTTACGACATTGTTGATAGCTATTTCAAGGGTCATGTTCAAGGTTAGTCAACTCAGACATTTATCAAAGTTGAAATAGGACATAAATACAATTACAACTGATTGAAAATTCAATTACATTGGAAGAATTAGATTATGGGAAAGTAATGAAAAACTTGTGTTACATAGATAGAAAATAGAAGAGCTTCAATTTAACAGATAAATAATTCAGCTGTGTTTTGCCTCATTACTTTTGATTGAAATGAAAAGTGGTTTTATTCCGGTTTGATTTTTTTTAGAAATTGAAACTGAAATGGAAATGTCTTCAATGCTTCTCAAGCACCGATACCATTTAAGTCATAAGAGCATTGAAGGCTATGTGCCACATACGCTATCTTTGAAACTGTGGGTTTTTCACGGCGATCTACGATGTTTTGTAATTACCAGTTTTATTGCGCGATCTGCGGGTTTTTGCACGATCCAAGGTTTTTCGTGATATTCGAAAGTCAGTCATTTTGATTTTTGCAGCGTGAAATATTCTCTACAACTTTGTTCCAGGTCACTTTCACCTTAAACGTACAAAAACATGATTTTTTTACTCAAAAACGTTAAAATTTTCGATTTTGACAATTTCCGTCGCGATTCATGACGCGTCGCAACAAAAATTCCGCTATGGCAGTGCGCTTATATATATCGTTCACGATCAACGACAACAAGAAAAAATTCATCATCACGTTTCTGCTGTATCCTTGAAAATATATTATTAGATTAAAAGCATTTACTGTCAAGTAAAACGTAATAGAAAAATTTTCTTTGAAAATGTTCTTAAATGATAGACACATAATTGGCACAATAAGAATACTTATAAGCCTACAGAATTGACTGGACAAATAGAAATCGTAGTCAATTAAAATTAACACGCAATCTATACTACTTTATCAAATTGTTTGCTTTGTCCTATTCAAATAAATGGAAAATGTTGTAAAATGTAATTTACAACGATGTTTTCTTTCAATCTTTTCAGTTAAATTTTCTATGGCTTTGAAAATAAATGCGATCAATGTGCATTGTTTGACCTTTTGTGTTAAAGTGTTTTCTTAAAAAAATATTTTTCAAATTTAACTCTTTGACGTCGCGTGCTCAAAATGTCAAATGTTTCTCCATGAAAATTTTATGAGTCTTTTAACTCCAATCCGTCAAACCCCTGAAAATTAAAAAATTTTGAATTGAAGGCGGTTTCAGAGAATGCGCTTGTGTAAATCATTCACAACACCACTCTCTTAATTGAAGAAAATTGATTGCCATTGACTTTTGTGTGTAGGAGTAAAGAAATACACAAATTCATGGTTAACGATTCTCAAGTATAGTAATTTATGATTGGAATTTAATGCTTCGATAATTTCATTAACCCAAATTATCGCATCATCACCTCAAGTGGTGAGAAATGAAAATTTCTTTACTTAATGAAAATGAAGTCGAAATCATTTTTCTTTGACTTTGATTAAAATGATATAACGAATAAACTAAGACCAAAATAGACATCAAAAATTTATACAAATATGAAAATAAAATGTAATATGTTTGAAAATTTTCCATAAATTCAATTTCATATCATATTACAATGAATTTTGACGAGGCGTAGAATTACCTTATATGCTTCGGGGTCTTCTGCCTCCTCAATATGTTTAAAGATATCAGCGATAGCTTTCACCATTAAGCCATCGCCGCCAGTTGTTGTTTGTGGGGGTTGTTCTGATGCGGGTGTTGCTGCTTTCTTTGGATTTGGTCCCAACATAGTATGAGTTTTGCCAGATCCCGTGGCACCATATGCAAACACAGCAGCATTGTAACCATCAAGTACATCTTTTATGAGATTTGCAGTTGTTACTTGATACACTTCATCCTACAAACATTGGAATCCAAATATATAAATTGCTTTTTATCTTTTTATTTGTCAACAGAGAAAAATATTGTCTATTTTATATTACCTGAGTTGTTGTCTCATCAAAAACATTATCATAAATGTACTTTCTTGGCTTCGTTTTATTGCCTTCATCAAATAATAAACTACGTTTGGACAGTACTCTGATACATTTGTCCTCCTTCTTGTCTATCAAGGGACGAATGCGGACAGCAACCTACATAACGATAAATTACAATTACATATTTTAAATGGAAAAAATTAAATTTAGACATGTCCTGTCGAGAATCTCGACTCGAGATTCTCGGCCGAGAATAAGTAACTTCTCGACTCTTGATTCTCGACATTTTGTCAAGATTCTCGAGTCGAGAACTTTTACATACAAATGTTTTATTAACCATAACGTAAAATTCTTCTCACAATCAGTTCCAACACATTTTTTTTATTTTCTATCTATTTTTTCCCATTTTTTTGACGAAAAATAATTTTTTGTATAAAAACATGTTAAACGGTAAAAAAAAATGTGTTCACCACACCATTTTCTACATCTTTCAAGAACAAACATCATACTTATTCATACAAAACTTGTCATTTTTAAATTTTTTATTAGAAGAATAGAAAATAATTTAAACCCTTGTTGTTCGGTTTTTAGGGCAGATAAATTTTTTTTATTGAATATGAAACTTGATATTTTAAGAAAAGAAGCTCTAAAACCATGAGAGCTAATGGGAGAAAATAGATTGATAAACAAAGCCGAGCAGTTGATGGATATTTTGGATGGATACAGGGATCAACCTTATGTTGATAATTTTATTTCAAGATCATAAGTGAAAAAAATAACAATATAGCTGATATTTTCTACTACGTGGTAACAAAGAAATTGTTTCCGCTCTCAAAATATTTGAATAATCCTCATAAATACATTCAAAAGGACACATTTTCAGATTATAGTTGAAAAATAGATGTAAAAAGGTTCATTTTCTTCTTGGTTTGTTTTTCTCGATTCTCGACCAAGATTCTCGATTTTTTTGTGTTCTCGACTCTCGATTCTCGATTTTTGAAAATTCGAGAAAAAGGACATGTCTAATTAAATTAAATGAAAATGCCGATACTAAAATTTTTTGTATTATTTTATTTTATGTTTGTATTCAATCATTTTTTTTTCTTTGAAATTGTTAACACTCAATAAAGATATAACAATAAAAAAAATTCTTGAGGCAATAAAAAGTCTTCTTATATGAATTTATGATAATATAAAAGAAAACGAATTTTATTCCCCAGATTCTTTTTTTTTCTTTTTTTTCCTTCTTTTTGTTGTTAAAATAACATAAGAAACATAAACAAATAAAAACATTCACTATTGTATGAGGAAATTTTTACTTTTTAAGTTAAAGCAACAGTTTAAAGCTAAAACTTCAACATTTTTAATTAAAATATAATTAATGTTTATTTACGGATGATTGAGTAGAAAACATTCATTTTCTTTGTATTGTCGGTTTATTGTAGATTTAACACTCATTTAACACTTTTTTAATTATACAATTTTTTAAAAAGAAATATTACTAAAGTTAAATAAGCAAAATCATATCAAATTAAGAAGACTTATATGAGCTTGCCAAATGAAACGAATAGACGATAATCGTACCCCAGCGAAACTTTTCAAACACAATCAAGACGGTCGTCGTTTTGGGACTGGTGGATATATTTTGTTGAATTTTATCTAAAGGCGGCACGTGTAAGAAACTGGAAAGAGAAAGTGCAGATCGAGAATTTTCGAGAAGGCTAGAAAATGGTTGTAAGGCTGGCTAAGTATGTTTCAGATGCGAAAATGACGTGATTTAATCGTTGACGATAAGTATCCAAAAAAAATATTATCAGTTGGTCACATTTTAACATGGCTGTCATACAGGAAGCCAGGTTGTGTTTTTTTTCTATTTTTAGTTATACCTTTCGGATTTTTAAAGCGACTTTTAAGGAATATGTAATAATCTTATTTGGGTATAGGGTCAAGTTACCGGCTATCGTTACCTTAAGAACGTCTATCGTTCATTTTATTATATGGAACAATTTTAAATTTAAAACTTTTGTATGTTATCCTAGATAAAGCGAATATCCATACATATTTCGTATGGTTTGAAATTCTTTTTTCGATTATTTATAATTTTATACCCAAATTGTTCAAGTAATGAATTTTTCTGTCTTTTCGAAATAATGTAATTCCACGAGTGTTCCTTGAAACCGTCGGATTAAGCATGAATTGATAATATTTGCAGTGCTGCACTCTAAATACATTTCCCGTCGCTGGCCACGGGAATTTTTTGTGCGACGGGTATTTGCGATGGGAAATGCGACGGGAATTTTCAAAAGAAAAAATATAATTTTAAAAAAAAATTCCGTTTATGAGTAAAAAAATCATGTTTTGTATGTTTTAGGTGAAAGTGACAAAGTTGTAAAGAATATTTCAGGCTACAATTTTGCTGAAATGGTCAAGTCAATATTTCAAGTATTAAAAGGCCAAAAATGGCCAAATCGTCGTAAGCCGCGACGGGAATAGTATTATCGGTGTGAACCACAGTCACATTGACCTGAAACAATCCCTCTTGTTGAAGCAATAATTACATCTGCCTTGATTTGTACGAATGTGACTTAAAATAAGTGTTTACTTGAGTTTAAAATGAAGAACAAGGGAGTTTGATTCAAATTCGTTTAAACATACATTTGATTAAAACACAGTATCAGAAACTGTTCAATTGACAATTAAGCCCAAATCTGTTTAAAAAAGTGCGTTCATTAGCTAAATAATGAAAAAAAAACTTAGGGGTAACAAACGGAGATAAGTTTCAACACCCTACCTGATTTCTTAATATAATCATTTTAAAATCAACTCACCCATGAGCTGTTAAAGAACCAAAATCCATAAATACAATAAATTTCATCTTATTAAAAGAATATCAAAAGAGCAAATAATATCCGGAGGCACATCTAAAAGGATCATTACGGATCTCAAACTCTTTATATTTTTTTTCTTTTGTGTTTATTTTTCTTAAAGAACTTTATGGACAAATTTATTTCTAAAAATAGAACTTTTTTTTATTTAACAATGAAAATTCTTTATTACTTTTGATCTTTTTGATTTCTCGTACAAATTCTTTATAAGAACAAAATTTCTTTAGAATTTGATTACTTTACTACAAAACTCAATATATTATTTATTTCTTAAAAAGCATTACGTATTTATACCTATTCTGAACGATGAAAGCCAAGTGGGACTTGAGATGTCTGTCTGTAATAACTTTACAAAGATAAAGTTCAGGGTTAAAACTTTTTGAAAATGACGAATTAAAAAAAAAACAAAATGGAAGAGTCCCATCGAAATGCACTTTTCTAAACCACCCAGTGGTTAGAATTTCTCTTTTTTTTCTGCAATTCAATTTGAATGAGTGATAACAAGCCAACTGTAATATAATTTATGACATACATTATTCTTATACATCGAATTAGAGAAAAGAAATATATCAAATGGACAATGACTGGAATAAATTTATTCCACAGTAATTTGCTTTAAAATTTCTTTGCCAATGGAGAAATAACCTATTCTGGTCAAATTAGAGTACAAGTAGGACGCGTTGTTATGGATTATTAATTTAAAAACTCAGCAAAAAAAAACACTCCTTTTATCCCCTTTACTAACATAAAAATGTATATTATGCAATTTCACTTTAATGTGAATCATTATTCCCAATACTCGTCTTTTAAACCACACACACACACAATGACTTTTAATATAAGGACGTTTGAATCGTAAATATAATCACCGGAAATATAAAACTTTACAGTCCAATGATATTCAAGCATTTTCTACTTAAATGCCAACTTTAAATGAAAGTCTGAAATGAAACAAGTTGAATTGAATACCATTTTTTATTTTAGGGATATGGGTAATATGGAACATTGTTATGCAAATTTTAGGAAAATGGAATGCTATGACAATGTAAAAGTTCTATATTTCCTTGTACACATCAAACCGGATGCACAAAAATCGATCGAAAATTGCAAGTGTGGAATAGATAAAAGTTAACAATATAAAATTGATTGGTTTGGATTTAAAAACACAAAAGAGAGAGATTTTAATAGTGACATGATTTTTTTTTCATTCCTACCATTAATCTAACTTCACCAGCTGATGGCACTTGAATACAACTACCAGCTGTACTACTGCTTCCACTACTAACTGGTGTATTGACTCCATTTTGTGTCATTTTATCTGCAAACTTTTAACCTGCAATGACAAAAGGTAAGATAATTTTTTTTTCATATTTTCAATAAGAACAAAGTTAGAAATTGCAATATTGTCACGTTAAAAATTGAAAAATAATTTTATTTGATTGTACCAACAAATTGCCTCCTTGAAAAAGGTGACAATGTAGATGAAAGTTTATAATAAAGGCATGTTTTCAACACATTTTATGTCACAGGGAAAAAAATCTAGTTTGTAAAGTATTAAACTGTAATTGAAATGTTTTCATCACATCATTGATAACGCTTATATGCAACATCGCATCGTTTTAGCATTCAATTTTTTCAATTGAAGTTTATCATATGGCAATGCTTTAATACAAATTAAAGTAAACACAAAAGAAACTTGGTTTTGCTTAGTAACAAACAAAGTTTTTGGTAAATAATTGATAAAAAAAAATTACGTGTTTTCCTCATTTTACGTACTTTTTTGTTTTACTCAATTAACACTTCCCATTAATAAAAATGTTTTTGACATTTCCTTTCAGTTTAATTATCGCTTCAAGGCAATTGAACAATTTAAAGTTTTTTCTTTTTGTGTTGTTAATTTTCTAATCTTACATGATTAGATTATTAAAAGACTTTACATCGAATCATGGTTTTGAAAATTGGAAAACAGTACAAATATTTTACCTTGACCAAAATTCTTCTATTTTACAATTTAAAAATAAATATGAGGCTCTGTAGATTTTCGTTTGTCCGATTGTACATAAAATTTAGAAAATAAAGTTAAAGGTGATCGTGAACAATATACACGAGCACATTTCTATGAATAGAGTACACCAATTTTATAAAAATTTTTCAGACGGCAAGAAAATTTTAAAATTTGTTCTTTTTATCTAATCGTTTTTAAAGGTTATTTTAAAGGTTTTTTGGTTTTGCATCGTAAATAAATACCTTCGAATAAACAAAAAAAAAAGTTTATAGGAGGAGCTTTATTAGAGAAGGCTCGACACGGAAAGACCTGCACTCGTTAGAACTTCGCGTCTAGCCCGAAGCGAAGGAGCTCCTTTGGGCATTTGACATGCAGCAACTTCCCGGCCTTCAAAAAAGAAACTTGGTATTGAGATTCAATTTTGAATTTCATGATGTTGAAGTGAAAGAGACTTTACTACTTTATTATCATATTTGTCAGCTATTATTCAATTAGTTTATTTAGAAAAGGTTTCTGCAGAAAACATTTGAATACTGGTCGATAAAATTAAAGAGTAATTGAGATAAGTCTATAGATCATCGTCTTAAGTCAAGAAGTTTAGCTCCTGAAATTCAGATATGTACAAGAAGTGGTCACCTTTTCTACGGTGAGTAGCTAAAATCGGAGCTTACCATAGCCGAGTCGATTAAACCACAAAAAATTTCGTCAATCTACGGAGTGTTTTAATGGATCAAGCTTTTCTAAGGCATAATTTCTGATTGCAACACGAACCGTCTTCATATACTAAAAATTTTGTTCTAAAGGTTGTTGCCAGAAAGTTAAATTTTTTGGACAGTTTGGAAAAATCGGTCATTTTGATATTATAAGTAATCCTCATGAGCTCCTCTATCCAAAAAATCAGCCTTGCTACGGCGTACCATTCCATAGTTATGGAAAGCGACCAGTTACAGAGATATGGCGGACAAACCATCTGTAATAGTACATATTTTCTTAGGAACTTTGCAGCTACCACGTTCGACGTCGCAGCCTATGAGATGCAATGTGAAACGTTCAACACTTAGCTATGTGTAAAAATTATTCCTTCTCTCTTTGAGTTACGAAAAACAAAGTCGGAATGACGACGACTGTCAAACCGACCCTAATAGTGTCTTTTTTCTTTCAAGTATTGAATGAAAATAACTGTAGGCTTTTTGCTTAATGATAATTAAACATTAATTATTTGATTGATTAGTCAAATAATTACGTTGCAATGTAATTTGATTCAACAAATTATAATATAAAAAAACAAATTGAAATTTTTTAATTTCCTTACCATTCATTCAAATGAAACTCGTCACTTAACAACAATAAACAAAATGAATTTTAAAAAACAACTTCCGATAAGTATTTTTTTTTTTATTTAACTTGATTACTTAATAAATTTTGTTTGAATAATGTTTGCGTGACAATAATTGATGTTAATTTTGTAAGTATTTATTTAATTCTATTATTTTATTCAATTTTTCTTCCTTTTATTTTTTTATTCCGGCACAACCACTTCAATTAACTTTCACTGCAATGTATTATTTTGTATGAAATTGCAGTATTTTTTATGATGATTATCGGACGTTGGGTATCTTCCGGAATTTCAATAATTTATAGTTTTATTTTAATTTATTAGAATTTTGAAGGGAAAATTACCATGGCCGATGGAATTCTTTGCAACAAAATCTAACCTTACTTTGTAAGTTCAAGGTTGTACTTGAAATAGTTTATTCCAAATAAATGAGTGAAAAGATTTTTTTTTGGCTTCATTTTTGCACGTTTTTTTTCATTTATTGAACAAATGTACAGGATATTAAAATTTTTTTTATCATGAAATCTAACAAAACATCAAATATCACGATGAAAAGTAAGAGAAATAAACTATTTTTAATGGTTTTTTTTTGACAATAAATTGTGGTAGTCAAGAGAAATGGCCCACATGGTGATATTTTATAAAAATTCTATTCAATTCAGTGTTTCAAATTTGATTCAATTTAGTCATTCAGATCTCCCACTGAACATCAAAACTTATTTTTCAAGTAGGTTGAAACTCATTTTAAATCTCCAGGTTACAATACAATTTAATATAATTCCTTTACAACTTTAATAACAAGGACATTGCTGCATTACAATTCTAGTTAACAATGACCTTACATAATAAATTATGAGACCAGGAGGATTTATGATGTGTTATAATGTTCTATTTTTCTGTCGTATTTTTTCTTCTTTGAAAATAACCTTTTTATTATATTTTTGGTGTAACATATTTTACACACACTCAGCAGCAGAAATATTTCATGTTAATAAATTACATATCACATGCGTTATGTGATGCATAAATTTAACCATTTATCTGTAGAGAAATTGTAGAATCACGATTGGAGAAAGCTGCTTAACGAAATTTTATTGTAATCTTCTTGCTATCATTATTAACACACACACATGTCATGCATACATACACACACACACACAACCACACAGTAAGAGTTCAAGTTCAAGTTAATGGCTTAGAAACAGATTTTCATATCATTACCTTTAGTTTAGCATGTAACGCAAATGATTATAATATATGTTTGATAAAAGAAAAGAAAGGAAGAAAGAATGTGCAAAGTAATAGCCTAACGAATTATTGTCCCACACCTTGCATGTAATCTTATTATTACTTTGTTGATGATGTTATTTATATTATAAATGGAAAATTAATGGGTCAAGTGCTTATAGTTAAATGTTTTGGAAAAAAAATATTATTTCAAAAGAAAAAGTTTCAATTACTGAAGATTACTGAAGAGAAAGGGTCCATGTCAGGCCAAACAGCTTCAACAGACAACTAAAATCATGATATGCTATCTTGATAATTTAATTTAGTGAAATCATGGAAAAATTCATGTGAACTTCATGAAACTTAAGAAAGTTTTGTATTAAATGCTCCGCTGAAAGAGAGACCTAAGTGAGAACAAAATGAAAGTCATGAAAAATTTCAAGCTTGAGATTATCTTGATGCCAAAGGCTTCGAAGCTCTTAGAGAGGGTGAGGAGAGAGAAAGAGAGAGAATGAAATTTGTTATAATTTTCCGGAAAAATCGAAATTTCCAAATAGTATAATTTTCTCGAATAGTTAAATTTTCCCAAATAGTCGATTATTCATAAAAATGCGCTCGTGTTTATCGTTCACCATCACGTTTTACAGTTTACATTTAAAAACATGACTCATCGTTTAATTATATTTGATTGTGATATTTCTGTAGAAATGGAAAAATTTAAGCTGTGTTGGCGGTGTGAAAAATGAATTGTAATTCTTTTGAATTAATCGTGTTTTATCTGATTGAAATGTGAAACCCTTTAAATAATTAAATTTAATTCAATTCATTGATTAACATCGTAATTCTTTAGCCCTCTAAAATTTACACAAAATTCAATATTTTCGAATTTATTTTTTCATAAAAACGAAGTTTTTTAATAACTATTCTCAGTTTTTCATATTAGAGGCATACATACCGCAGTATTGAAAACTACGAAAAAAAGTAATAAGAAAGTAAAAAGTAAGTAAAGTAAAAAAAAGTAGATTCGTACAAGCCGCAATTGATGAAGGACGTGGTCGTCTATATGAAACGGCATCCTAACTACTCCTTGGGTTCCGTTGCTAAAAAATTCGTAAGCTCTACGACCAGTTTTTAACAAAGAATGATGGGTGTCTCCTCATGGACGATGAAAGTTATAAATTGGCAGATTTTCAACAAATGCCCGGTCGAGAATTTTATATTGGATCCAATTATATTGGTGCTGTGGAACGTTTTCGCAAAAAATATTTGTCCAAATTTGTCAAAAAAAATCCTTATATAGCAAGTCATCTGTTGCTGTGGTCTTAAAAGCAAAACATTCGTAACTACAGGGTCAATCAACTCCGAAATTAACATCAAAGAGTGTTTGCAAAAGCAATTGTTGCTGTTTTTAGAAAGTCACAGCAAATCTCCGTCATTCTGGCCTGATTTGGCTGCATCCCATTATTCTAGTGCTACTCTGTAATAGTATGCAGCTAATGGCGTCAAATTCATTTTTAGGATACAAACCCACCAAACAGTCCCAAGTTAAGACCCATTGAACAATATTGGGGAATTGGAGAAGATACTGGAAAAAGCCTCTGAAAAGGTTACCGATACCACTGTCCAACAAATGATGGGTCGCGTGAAAAGCGAAGTACGGCGATTTGCTTATCAAGATGAAATATGATTTTATTTTAATTGTAAAATTAATAGTTAATTGTAAAATTATAATAATACACATTAAAAAAAAATATATTTTGATATTCAAATAAATTTTGAACTCCTTTTCCATGAGCGGATTTAAAGTGCTAAGCCTTAATTATTTGGTTTTCTTAAAATTTTCGACTTTTGTTTGATTTCTTAAGTTTATTTTGAAAATTTTACTTTTTTAAAAATATAGATTTATTTGACAATTTTAATTTCGCGGCCTTTTTAAAGCTTTTTTTTAAGTGTCTTCTTTTTGATTCTTTTGTAAAATGGCTTAAATGGCCACTCATCCATCTTTATTAATTAAAATACGAAACTGTAATTTTTATACT
Source organism: Culicoides sonorensis (assembly GCA_900002565.1). Classification (NCBI taxonomy): domain Eukaryota; kingdom Metazoa; phylum Arthropoda; class Insecta; order Diptera; family Ceratopogonidae; genus Culicoides; species Culicoides sonorensis. Next base: position 1,271,240 of record LN483471.1, on the reverse strand, counting down.
GAAGCGTAAATCTCATACTTTAAAGCGTAAAAAGTACGCTTTGATTTCTCAGAGGGATGGTAATTAAGATTTGAAATTGAATTGAACTTATAACGAAGGTTCAAAGATTTAACAAAGACAATTATTAATAGAATACTAAGGAAAATTGTTACAATTATAAGTTCTTTATAAACGATATAAATAGAAAAAAATCCAATAACGATCTAAATATTCTTTGGCCCACTTTTTCTACAATTCTATAAATATGTCCTTGGTATGTCTATTAAAAAACGAAAAATTTTAATTGTTTGCTCAAATTTAAGCCTTAAAAAAATAATGATGTATTCAAAAAAAAATACATAATTCAAAAGCTTAGTAATTTCCCACGTAGACAATTTTTTTCATTAAATGACGCGACGTTTTGAATAAATTTTAAGCATTATCACATAATATGATAATCAATATTTTTATTTGGTGCTTCATTGTATAGAAATAATAAAAATCGTTACCAAAATTTTTCACACTCATGAATAATTTTGTCACATTACAAAAAAAAAAAATATACAAAAACAAAGAATCACCTTGAATTTTAAAGCAAAACATCAATTTTATATGAAAATTGTATCAAAAAATCGTAAAATAAAAGGGAAAGTAAATTAACGACACAATTCATAATTGCTTGATAAAGTAAATATTTTCTTGATGTATTCATAAGACTTGTCTTAAATTTTCCTTTTGTATGTATATAATTAGCATCCATCATTTATTCCATTCAGGTAAGCTTTTAATAGCTATGATTTGAGAATTATTACAATAAATATGATTGCGTATCACCTTAAGCTATTGTTATTGTTATAAATTATTTCTCGTATTTTAAGGATAAATGTCATGTTTGGCTCACGTAATATAAAATGAGATATGCCATAAGATGTATTTAATATGCTTTATGTGACAAAAATTTCATTTATTTATTCATCGTCATTTCACGCCTTCCTTTCTATCTTTCCATTATTTGCCCTTTTTTGCGCTAGAATGCCTGTATTTGAATTGATATTATTTATAATAACTGTTGTTATGATTATTTGTCAAATAATAGGCATGAATTTTGATTTATGTTTGTAATTCTGACGCAGGATGAGATGATAAAAAAAAGGTTATTTTCAAATATTATTTGAGTCCTTTTTTTGTAAAATAAAATTATTACCATAATTTTGTTGATAAAAATGGATATCAGACCAATTTATGCTTGAATTTTCAAGTGCTTCATTTCGTCTGCTCTAGAAATAGCTATTTAATAGTTAAAATTCGTGTCTGTCAAAAATGAATTGGAAATTTTAGGATGGGATATGATCTGAAATTCATTCAAATCAAATGCTGTCACATTACATTTTTATTTAAATTGAATGCACTTTCTTCTCCATTTAAATTTAATTGTTTTTCTTACATTTATTAATATTCCAGTAAGGTTTAAGAATTTTCTTATTATTAACATTTTTGTCCTAGTTTTTTCTTATTTCTGTCCAATAAACAAAAGCACTTTATCAATTTACATATAAATTCATGTAAAAAAATTTACACAACATAAAATAAAATTTTTATATGAATAAAATCCTTATTTTATTTTACAATATTATTAGTGTGCCAGTTAATTTATGGATGTGGGCCATCGCAGCCAACATCAAACAACAGCATGGCTTTTGAACGTGTTAATTTTCCTTATTTTCATATAAATAACCATACAATCAAAACGACACACACACACACACAAATTTAATTGTCCACCATTTTATAGAAGGGCATTATAGCAAATAAATGGTAGATTGCTCACCTACTAACATTAACACAATAATTTAAATAAATTGTTGTTATTCTTGGTAAACTAGACCTAGTTTTCATGTGAATGGTACTATTTATATTTGTTTTATGTGGTGATTGTGATTTCACAGTCACACGCAAATTTTCATAATATGAGTTCGAGTTTTATTTGGAATTTTACTTTTTTTTGATTATTGAAATATGTTTGTTGTGAATATTTTCTCGGAGAAATTTGAAAAACGCTAATCAAAGATGGTATCAAATAAATAAAGAAAAGATCAAACATTAAATTAACTAAAGAGTAAATAATAAAGTTGAAAGGACAGAATATAAATTATGGGGAAAAGTACGTGAGGGTTCTTTTTTGACAAAATTATGAAATATTTCTATATAAAATTACAAATTGAACTTTCATAGTTATATAAAAATTTCAATAAAATAATTACTTATCAAACCATTGGAGATGAGAGGAAAATCACATTATGTCGTTTCAAAACGTTTTGTAGGGTTTCTTAAAGATTTTGTACATTTGCGTGAAGTTAGTTTTTTGTAGAGTTTCATTAAGTGTTTGTAGAGTTTCGTTAAGCGTTTGTAGAGTTTCGTAAAGCGTTTGTAGAGTTTCGTTTAGCGTTTGTAGAGTTTCATTAAGCGTTTGTAGAGTTTGGTTAAGCGTTTGTAGACTTTCGTTTAGCGTTTGTAGAGTTTCATTAAGCGTTTGTAGAGTTTCGTTAAGCGTTTGTAGAGTTTCATTAAGCGTTTGTAGAGTTTCGTTAAGCGTTTGTAGAGTTTCGTTTAGCGTTTGTAGAGTTTCATTAAGCGTTTGTAGAGTTTCTTTTAGCGTTTGTAGAGTTTCATTAAGCGTTTGTAGAGTTTCGTTAAGCGTTTGTAGAGTTTCGTTAAGCGTTTGTAGAGTTTCATTAAGCGTTTGTAGAGTTTCGTTAAGCGTTTCTAGAGTTTCGTTAAGCGTTTGTAGAACTTCGTAAAGCGTTTGTAGAGTTTCGTTAAGCGTTTGTAGAACTTCGTAAAGCGTTTGTAGAGTTTCGTTTAGCGTTTGTAGAGTTTCATTAAGCGTTTGTAGAGTTTCGTTAAGCGTTTGTAGAGTTTCGTTTAGCGTTTGTAGAGTTTCATTAAGCGTTTGTAGAGTTTCGTTAAGCGTTTGTAGAGTTTCATTAAGCGTTTGTAGAGTTTCGTTAAGCGTTTGTAGAGTTTCGTTTAGCGTTTGTAGAGTTTCATTAAGCGTTTGTAGAGTTTCTTTTAGCGTTTGTAGAGTTTCATTAAGCGTTTGTAGAGTTTCGTTAAGCGTTTGTAGAGTTTCGTTAAGCGTTTGTAGAGTTTCATTAAGCGTTTGTAGAGTTTCGTTAAGCGTTTCTAGAGTTTCGTTAAGCGTTTGTAGAACTTCGTAAAGCGTTTGTAGAGTTTCGTTTAGCGTTTGTAGAGTTTCATTAAGCGTTTGTAGAGTTTGGTTAAGCGTTTGTAGACTTTCGTTAAGCGTTTGTAGAACTTCGTAAAGCGTTTGTAGAGTTTCGTTAAGCGTTTGTAGAGTTTCATTAAGCGTTTGTAGAGTTTCGTTATGCGTTTGTAGAGTTTCGTTGAGCGTTTGTAGAGTTTCATTAAGCGTTTGTAGAGTTTAGTTAAGTGTTTGTAGAGTTTCGCCAAGCGTTTGTAGAGGTTCGTTAAGCGTTTGTAGAACTTCGTAAAATTATTGTAGTTTCGTTATTTGTTTCTCGAGCTTCCTTATATTTTTGTAGAGTTTCGTTAAATATTTGTAGAGTTTCGTTAAGCGTTTGTACAGTTTCGATAAGTTTTTGTACAGTTTCGTTTAGTGTTTGTAGAACTTCGTTAAGTGTTTGTAGAGTCTCGTTAAGCGTTTGTAGAGTTTCGTCAAGTAAAATTATTATTATCGTAAAATTATTGTAGTTTCGTTATTTGTTTCTCGAGCTTCGTTATATTTTTGTAAAGTTTCGTTGAGTTTTTTGTAGTGTTTCATTTTGAATACAATCATTTGAATTTCTTTGTTAATTTTAATTTAAACCTGGTTGAGATTACTTTTTAATAAGGGTAATTGAAACAAATCCCACTACAAAAACTCAACCAAAAGGGTTTTGCACAAGGATATCAGTTATAAACCTGCCATGTCATGCCATTCACATTACTTGGATTACTTTTTTATTCTAATATCATTCCAACATTAAGCGGATAACAAAAAAATTCACTTTGAGGGATTATTGTGTCTAGTAAATTGTATATAAATTTAAACGAAACGTAAAAGGTCTTACAAAAAAAAATCACTTGTTACTTTGCATTACTTTATTTATTCACCATGGTATTTTTTTTCATTGTAAACACCAATTTATCACCATAAATTTAATATTCAATGAATATATCTAACATATTCTAGAATGTAATGTAGCATGTTGTTCGTATATGGCAATTTTACGCATCTTACCAGAGGACAAAATAAAAGTATTAAACTTGAACCAATGTGTGGCTTTTTCAATGTATTTCATACATTTTTTTAAGTTATTTTGCGCGACACGTGGAAGCAAATAATTGTTATTGTTTTGAGTGAAACGTCAAAACTAAGGGTTTTACTTCGCATATTTTTAACATATTTTCGTATATATCATAGAACATTGTGTCCCACCCGATTTATTTTTCTTATTTAAAACGTTTTTTGTGAAAACTTACTTACGAATAATTGATTTGAAATATTGAAAAAAAACCGTTAAAAAGACATTTTCAATGAAAATATGAAATATTTATTAAATAAAATAGATGAAAATATTATGAAAATGAACACGCACTCAAAACTATGGATTTGCTGCGGCAGCTAATTCCTTACTTTTTTGTTATTATATTTATTTGAATTGACAGAAAAAGGAGAGTGAAAAATTTATTTGTTTTGCAAAAATTCCTACTCAATTCAAATATTTAAGCTCATTTTTTTATAGGTTCATTTTGTATTAAATTGAGATGTTTATTTCATTGAATGAAAAAAATTATAAGTCAATATCAAATATTTGTGAAATGCTTTTCAATGAATTTATTTTTTTTCACTAATTCCCTTACTTCCTCTTGATTGACAAGTAATTTTGTGAGTGTCTGTGATATGTGAAAAAAAACATTTCCTGTTATAGAATCAAGACAAATTTTGAAATGACTTGACAGAATTCATCAAAATTTTTTTATTTTTCATGCGTGTAACTAATTGTCGAAGTAAAATCGGGGTAATGTACTATAAAGTTTATTGTAATAAAAAAATAAAAATTTTGAGTGTTCTGATTTTGAGTAAGTTATTTTTAGGTCACTTCCGATAAATTATTTTATAACACGAACATATACCTAAATTGATAGACGAAAAAAAAATAATAAACAAAAAAATTGGGTGTAGGAACTGAATATTGGTGGTGAACTACCTCAAAAAGTGTGATAAAGTTCAAATGACTCCATATCAAAAGTTAATGTCTAAATCGATAGTTTGTAATTATATTGATAAACTTAAATGACGAAGACAAATCAATCGAATTAAATGGAATAGATTGGAATTGTATGTCACAATCATAATGGAGTAATGCCCAGAGAAAATTACCGGAACTAAATTTAGTACCCATTTTTGGTTGAAATTGAATAAACATTGATTTACGTTGAAATATGTGTGCTTTTTATGTCAGTTGTTTGTTTGCATTGAGGTGGTCTATGCTATTGACTGATCAGATCAAAATTATAGGGTGGCAATCATGCATTCTCTGTTATCATTATCCGAGGGCCTTAGCTTTTATCTTGTCAACCAAAGCACTCGCCACATTTATTTAGCCTTTAATTCAATTTAAGGAACCAGAAGATATTAAATTTGAGATTCTAAAGTTCTATGGCCGGAGCGAGCCAACCTTAAGATTGATAGTCTAAGACGCAATAGTTTGCACCGTACAATAAGAGGATTAGTGAGTGTCAATAAGAGAGCTTTCAAGTGTGGTTCTAATTGAGTCAGGGGGTAGAAAGGTCACTTACCAAGAAAAAAAAACATTTTTCATTTTGGCATCTGGCGAATTTTGCATTTGGCGTTTGGAATTTTTAGCGTTTGGCGTATTTGCTGAATTTGACATTTGGAATTTGACGCAATTGGCGAATATGGCAAATTTGGCAAAATTGGTGTTTGGCAATTTGGCGTTTTTGGTGAATTTGACATTTGCAATTTGAAATTTAGCATTTGGCGCTTGGCACATTTGGCATTTGGCAAATATGGCGATTGTTGCTTTTGGCATTTGGAGGGTGAATTTGGCGCGACCTGACTACCCCCTGAAGTGAGCGGGAGTAAAAGTATATAACAAATGTTAGAGATATTGAAAGTGAATGAGATGCACAAACTCAAAAAGAAGAAAAAATCATTTTTAAAATACGTTTAATTTCGATCACATTCAATAAAGTACAGATATTTTAAATCATACTCTGACTTGAATAGTTCATTAATCCCATTGATTAGGTTTTGGATTTTTCGTTGAAATTTAGAAATGCTCAGGTAAAAGTAAAAAGCAAAATAATATCATGAAACACTTGCATTGAGCTTCATTTAATCCAAAATATTTAAAGCCATACAAAAAAATTCAAATTTTGCTTTTATTTACAGATAAAACGTATTTAAAAAAAACTCTTCTCAATTCATCCATGAAAACGGTGAATGTACATCGTATTAATTTTTCATTTATTTTTTTTATCTTATTCAACATGTTTTGTAAAACCTGCGAATTTTTTTCAAGTAAATTTTGTTATTTACACTTAATAAACACAAAAAAGGTTTTTAAATTGATAGACAATAATTTATTATGCACCCTTTTCAATTGGATTCATTTCATTATAATGAAAAACAAAAAAAAATACATTTCATAAATAATAAAATATGTAGATAATAAATAATGAAATGCAAATTATCTTATCATGTTGTTTTGAAGTAAAAATTATGTGAATCTTCTTGGAAATCGACTTCTTAAATATTTTTCTTGGTATCTTTTTGATATCCTTTTCTATTTTAAATTAAGCAAACAATCAATTTGTACAACAATTTTACTTCCTGTTTTAATTTTTTTTAATGTATTTGACTTGGCTTCAATTTTATTTTTGTTAAATTTATATTTAAATACGCAATTTTTTTGTATCATTGATAATCTTGGATTGTTGACTTTCAACCTACGCATTAAAATCCAATATTTTTATGTTTGTTTGTTTGGATTTTCTTCAGAAATATCATTTCACACATTTTTCTTCTGCTTATTGTGGAAATTTTCCAAAAAATAAAAATAATTTTACTTTTCAAACTTTTCAATCAACATCAATTATGATTAATTATTGTTATTAAGTATGCTCATGATAATTTAAGATAACACCCACTTAGTACTTAAAGCAATTTTTATGGTAAGTTGAATGTAATTAAATTAATATTGTTTTAAAAAAAACTCTAAACAAACTTTTGTTGTGAAAGATCGATGGCAATTTATCGCGAGTTGCGTGAACACACGCATATAATTTGATTTAGAAAAAAAAATGTAATATGATATTGAAAATATTAGAATCAGGTTCAATCAACTTTTTCAAGGTCTATTTTTAAAGGAGTGATAAATTTGGATCAAGTTATTTTAAAAATGAATGTGAACAATTTAAAGGCTGGTGTAAATGATTGATTTGAGATGAACAAGGCGAAACAAAATTTTTTCACGTCTCCTGATTTTAAGGAGCTTTCTTTCCACAGGGTACAATAGTCTAAGTGAGGCTAATGGGAAAGTCACGTTGTGAGTATTCCTAATTTTACTCAATAAACTTATGAAGGAAGTTTATCCTAAAGCTACACTATAAAACTCTCTATCCGAGACATGATGCGAGACATTAAAAGTAGAAATAAACCAAATTAAAATTTCCCTCAAAATGAACTGTAGTCATTATATTAAATTTTATTTGAGATTTATTTTCCACTTTTGATTTATTGCACATGTAAAACCTCAATAAATTTTCAATTTCTCAAATATCGTTTTCAAGTGTTGCACGAAATATTGAAAATTTTCAATTTATTACCATTAAAACAACACATATGAGTTACTCAATAAAGTCAAGTGTTAGAAACCAGAAGCAATTTTGATTTATTGTTCTAGAAATTTTGTATTATTCTGTTTTGAAATTAGACAACAATTAATTGAAGTTATAAATTAATTGAAATTTAATTTTACTTTTAATATTTCCAAGATTCGAATTTTAATTTGAAGTTTTTGAGAGTTTTGTTTATTAAACTACAACCAAAAACATTTTAAATACACCTTTTAAGTGTGTTTCGAGAAAAATGCTCTATTAAAAACACGTTCTAGTCGTTCCATTCATTACTCGGAATAGTTCATCGGATGGAGATGGGTTATTGTGTTGGATAGATCATCACAATTTTAATTGAATTCACAAGTTTTCAGATTGGGCTTCAGAGCACGAAAATACTCAAAACACTATAAAAGACACATTGATAGGCCAGAAATTGATAAGTAAGTACTAGCAAAGTAAATTCTAGCAAATTTATAATTTAAGATGAGTCATAGGCTTTGGTCTGCTGTGTTGATGATGATGATTACAAGATGGCATTACTCACCACAGCCACTTATATTGAACTTTTTGTGGGCTAAACTATCAGACCCGAAGTATCCAATAGCATACGCCAAACCACTATCATTGGACCTTAGATTTTATCCTCTCATCCGAAGCAGTTACAGTGTAAAATACACATATAGGTAGAAATAAATTTAGCAGTTACTAGGATCGAACTCAGCACCAATTAGATGGAATGCGAAACATTCACCACAATGCTATGACTACTCATTGACTACCTCCAGTATTGTATTGTATTGTATACAAATTGGGAGGCACACAACCAGGATAAAAGCTGGCTACACTGATTGTTGACATCATCATATCACGACAACATGGTTATGTAAAGGATAGATCCACACATACAGATTTGGTCTTCTTTATTAACTATCTCACATCAAATGTCGAGAAAGGTCTACTATTATACACAGACTTCCATAAGTTTTTGATAGAGTCAATATTAATTTGCTTGTATTTGAATTGAAGTCATATAGATTACCCAATAACACTGTAGCATATTCATGCTATATGCATATCCTCATATCTGAAAGGTTCCTACCTTGGAAGTAAGAAAAGAACCTTCTACGCAGACCTCATTTTTTCCTGATCGAGGAGTGCTCAAGGAAGTCATTTAGGGTTAATTTTGTTCATAGTTTGTATCTATTCGATCTGCGACATGTTTCGTGACTGCAATTCCTTTTATATGCAGGTGATCTTAAGATATTCAGAACTGTTGAAACTCTGTGTGACTCAGAGACATTGCAGAACAATAATGATCGTCTGTCTGACATGAACACTCTCACCCATAGTGAGTGAATCAATGCACTTTGTTTTCATGTGCAAGCTTATCGGGGGCCTTATTCGTGCACCTGAACTAGTCCAAAACATTTTCAACAATTTGAACCCTTATCAAAAAAGGAACCGGGAAACCATTACGAGTCCACCTCAATGAAACAATTACCTCACCAATTACCTATTACCTCATTAACTAAACGAACCTCTGACTCGTATGTTGTTGATGATTAATTGCCATAAAGATCTTTTGAGGTGCAATTTGCCTATACCTCCTAAGAAATCTGACCTTTTGAGGGGTGTAACAGCAAAATTCTGTACTATGTTGAGTGTCGTTTGCAAGTAAAATGTTCAAAGTCTCCTTATTCCCACTCTCAACCCAAAAACTCACAAACATATTTTGTTATTCTTATTCTGTATTTTTCCATGAATTATCTAAATATCTTGTTTCTGCATTCAATTTAATGTTAGACAAAATTACAATTGTTATATTTTAAGTGTCTCAAATGTATTTCTCAAGTGAATATAAAAGAAAGTTAATATTCTGTCAACAGAAACAGATACAAAAACCAAATTAAATTGCCAATCTTATGAGAAAGAAACACTTTGAACAAGTAAATGAAAAAGTAATTGGAATTTTCTATTCATACGAAACAGTTCAAGTATTTCAATATAAATTTTCCATCTAACCAAGTTCAAACTATAATAATTAAATGAGGATATAATTTTAATAACTGAATCAAGTTAATTTTTACAAGTTATATGAGAAATTTAATAAATATTTAATCATGTCCGGAATTTGAGTACATAACAAGAGAAATAATGAAAGTCAATGTTAAGCACCCAAATAATTATAGGTATTATTTTGTTACCCCAGTCAAACCTTTACTTAACCTTATGTTAACAGATGTATGAAACTAAAATAGAGACAACAAAAATATTAATGATACAGGTAAATAAAACAACAAACAAATAAACAAAGAGAAAAAAAGACACACGTGTGTGCTCGTATAACGCGAAAAATAACGATAATTGTAAGGTGTTATAAAAAAAATATCATTGAGGGAGGAAAATGTTTGTGCAGGTGTTTTTGTATGTTTTGTGTATGATTTATTGTTAACGATATTAGAATAATTTTTTTTTATTTAATATTGCAATGTAAAATTATAACTTCATTAGACTAAAATAAAAAAAAAAATAAATTTAACCCTTTTTCGTGGGAATTTTTTTAACCTTCATCCTGTCAAGGGACTTTTTAGTCCCTGTCACATTGTAAAATAAATTTTTTAAATGACTCCTGCTTCAATTCTGCAATACACTGTCATCTGAATATTTCTAGTTATTATGACCTAAAATGGCAGTGCAAGCCCTACAAGAGCCCTAACAGACCTCTTTAGTCCGACTACAATTTTTCGGTCACAAAATGTACACATTCGACTTTTACCTTCCCCAACAATGTTTCTTTTTTTGTATTTCAATAATAATTGCATGTCATGTCAATTGCAATCACCAGTTAGGCTTGTTCAGTCATTTTTGTTGTTATTTTCTGAAATTAGTTTGGTGGCGTATTGAAAAAAAAATACAATAAATTCAAGTCAAGGCCAAATATTCGATTTTTGTGCCACATTTAACTAAACATAGGTATTATCAGATTATCGACTAAAGAGATTAGGTGTTATGCGATTGGTTGACTCATGATGTAAATGGTGGTTGGAGTGGAGCTTAAATTAACACTCAATCAATCATCTGCAGAAATTGTCAGCAGGGTTTTGCTTTAATTATAAAATGAAACAGTTAATTTTGATGAATTGTAATACAATTAAGTCATATGTTGAATTTAACTTCACAGAAAAAAAATTCCACTAAAATTATAGATTAAATCGTGAAGTTTTTCAGCGGTTTGTGACGTTTTGAAAAATTAAATTACATTAAAAAAACAAGGTATTTGGTAGACAATATGATTTTTCAGACCCTGTCTCAATTTTCCTTCAATCATATTGAAACAAAAAGTTCTCGATTACATTTAAAATTTCAAAGCCCATCACTGTATTTAACACTTTATTCAGGACAATTAAACTGTCAATAACATCAAAAGGGTTTAAAACAGTTTTTGCCACCGTTTCATTTTACTCACCTAATTTGAAATAACTTTGATGTTAAATGTGATGGTGCTTACAAAAAAATATACATCCACGCAAGGTATTTAAATGTGTTTTTATAATTAAAATTCAATTTTTTTATGTATGCTTTTATTTTTTGGAATGTATTTTATTGAAAAACTTTTTATTTAAATGACCTTTTTTTTTAACTTTTCCTTTTTTTATTAAAATTTTTCTTTTTTGCTCAATAATTTTTAATAACTGCACTTTTTATGCAATTAATATTTTTTTCCACAACTTTTAACTTTTGTCATATATTCATTTGAAACATTGGATAATTACACCAAACTGTCGTATTTTATTTCATTTTATTGCGCTCATTTTATCATAATAAAAGGAATTTTTCACTGCATATTAATGTCTGGTATTTTTTTGGTTTCCATTCAATTATATAAAAATGTTATCGTCAAGATCTTTATTTAATTTTTTTTGTATCAAGTTAAAAAAAAATGCCTAAAAATCCTTTTAGCCGTTTTTTTAATGTAATTCATTCACGTTCCCAACACCAACTAAACTTCCAAAACAGTTGCTAATGGTTTTATATTAGAATTACCAGTGTAAGTCAACTTGTAAGTAACTTAAATTTACATATGGAAAACTTTTCTTAGTATTAGTTTTTTTTTGTCAGGTGCAGGTCATTCACAACCGGCTTTTGTTTCAAAAAAAAAAAAGTTCCTTTGAGTATGTGAAATGGCGTAGAAATGAGGAAAATTTATTTTAACATTCCATTACTGTATTAAATGTGTTTTGTTTGTGTCTCGGAAACCATGGTAGTCCTTTTTTACTAATACAATTGTAATGTTTTGAATTATGATGATTATTTTTTGTAGTAGGAATTGTAGGAAATAGTTTGAAATAACCAGGCGTCTCCATATTACTCAATGCTTTTTATGAATGAATATTATACTGGTTAATTTTTTGTTTGTTTTAGTTCTGAGAATGGTTGGTAGATGGTGCAGAGAACTTTATGTGATATTTTTTGATTGAAAATAATGACAGTTATGATATTTGAAGTGAAGTTCATGAAAATCTGAAAATATCCGATTGCATCACAAAGGTTGGAAATTAAAATTAAAAAATTTCAAAAATTTTCGAAAAAGTTTTTTAAAAAATTCCCAATATTATGATTTTTAACATTTTTAAGTACATTTCGTCAGAAAAAATGCACTTAAACGCACGGGTTGTCCGTGGTCACTTCGTCAATACCCTTCATTCTTGTCCTTAGCTTCGGAGTATTGGGGCTGGCCATGCATTGCGCTCCACAGCCTACAGAGTCTGAAAAACGGTTAATATTTTTAAAAAATTGATGATTTGTTTTGTTAGGTAAAGGAGGTTTTTAAAATGAACTTTTACTTTTGAGATTAGACTCAGGAACAAGACTCCAGAGCCTAAAAAGTCCCAAATGTCAGATTTTTTTAATTTTTTTTCAAAAAGGCGGGTTTTTTTTGAATATTTAAAATAGCGGAATTTGTCAAAAATTTTTAAATATGGTGGCTTTTTTTTCACAATGACGGGAATTTTTAAAATGTTGAAAATATTTGGAAAAGTTTGTCATTTTGAAAAAACCGCCTTTGGTTCACGTAATTAGATTTTATTTTGAAATTTTTGAATTTTTTTGAATTTTTTTGAATTTTTTTCGAATTTTGAGGTTATTTATTTAAAACTTATGATTTATCTTGAAAAATTTGTAATTTTGGAATTTCAAAATTTTAATTTTCCAATTTCTTTTAAAATCTTATTTTTTTTGGAATTTTTAATGTGTTTTTAAAAATCGGCAGAAAATATCTGAATTCAGAAAACGTCGGTTTGCATCGAATTGAATTAGCGCGTCGTTGACTTACCCCAGTGAAATTAAGCATCAAAATGTAAATATTTATTTCTAATTTTATTATCAAATAAATTAAAGACTTAATAAAAACATCACAAATTATCTGGCCACACAATTGATTCAATCCAATCAATGTATTTTGAGACCCTTGTATACACTGACGGGTTATTGACAATACCACAGGCTTTCCCGAATGATGTCACTCCAACCACATAATACACAGTTCCTTGAATTTCGTTCTCTTTGATTTGTAATGGCCCTCCACTATCGCCCTCACAAGTGTCCTTATTACCTGCTCGGTCTCCAGCACACATTTGCTCAGGTACAATTCCATTGCGGAATTTCCTTCCAATTCCATAATAATCCTTGCACTCATCCTCATCATACAATTCCAACTCAACTTTCAGCAACTCTTCAGATGGAGTTCCAGTGAATTTCGTAAGTCCCCAGCCAGTTGCCCAAACACTTTTTGTATCAATGTAATCTGAAGTCCATAAACAGGCTGGTCGTAAATTTGGACTAATTTTAATTGGTTCAGAGAGTTCGAGTAAGGCAATGTCATGATAATAACTTGTGATTTTATACTTTGGATGGATAAACATTTCTTTGATTGTCCGTTCCTGGACATGCTCTTCAATGTCATCACTTGCAGTGAAGAGATCACGATCAGATATTCGAACGATATCAGGTTTATCACTTTAAATGAAAAAAAAAATTAATTTTAAATTTAAATAGATTAAATTTATATAATCTTACTTTCCAAAAGCCGTACAATGTGCTGCAGTTAAGACGAAATTTTCAGAAATCAAGGAAGCACCACATTTCCAGTCAACAGCATCATTTTCCAATTTAAATCCAAGAGCAGCCATGTGTGGAAATTCATTCGAAATTACAGATTGTCCTCCAACAACCGTAACGAAATTTAATCCTTTCGGAGTGATTCGACTTCTTGTACTTACTGTACTAAGAGTTTTATATTCATTACACTTTGATACACTGACACGATCTTTTGATTCGTTGTTTCTTTCAGAATTAGCACAACAAATAATTGGTCCCTCGAAATTATATGAACAAACTGTTGGCCTTAATCTAGGATTAAATGACTCTTTTAAATTATCACAATTTTTTATTTCACTACAAAATCCGCTTTGGCCATTTGATAGAAAACATTTTGCACCGACATCCCTTGAATTAAATTGATCATCCGAAAATTCTAATTGACAGTTAAATGTGTGGAAAAATAAGATAAATGTCAAATATTTAAGCGCCATTATCCTTTTTCTAGTAAATTTATTTTAATACTGACTGTCAAACAGAAATTCATCATTGTATTTATATGCCGGCAAAGAGGTAAGTACAAAATACGCGTAAATTTATAACAACAACTGGTTACAATTCCAATAAGAGTAAAATTGAAACAGGTTTTCATTCATTTATATTCGTGTTTCACTGATTTTTTGAAAACATTTGTGATTACTCATTTAAAAGTGATTCCCCAAGTGCGTATTTGAATCATTGAAAGGTAAGTATCAAAATGTAACCTTAGTGCATTTTCGATTTTATTTTTTTGCGCCATCTAGTGGGTCTCAATGAAAAACTCCTGAAAGAAGCTTTGTATAATAAATAATTTATAGATATTCACTTAACATTTTTCAAAGAAAATAATTTAGGGTCCTCGATAGATAGAGAAAGCTCTTAATTCCACAAAGTTCAATCCTGGGGCTTTCGACAACTAGATGGCGCAAAAAATCAATAAAAAATGTACACGGGACCCTCGGTGGCCATTTTTTCAAATGTACACAGAGTGGGGTAGCTAAAAGTCATGCAAATCTTTGGCTTATGTTCAAAAACGTCCAGACAATGTGTTTAGCTGCAGTTTGGTGAATAGAGTCTAAGACCTTATCTCAACGGACGGACAACCAAAGTTAGAGTAGCCATTTTTTCGAAATAAGTGTACATTTTTTATTTAAATTATTAACAAAAAGTAAATGAGAAAAATATTTATTACGGGATTCACTTTTTAAATTTCTTGCCTGAAGTAGCAAATCCTCACTCTAGCCCATAGGCACTCGCACACACAGAGGCTGTGCTTTGATGTTTCATCCTCTTCTAGGCAGAGCCAGCAGGTGCTTGAATCACTTATTCCTATCCTTTTAAGATGACTGCGCAAAAGGCAGTGTTCTGTTAGTCAGTTTGGCTTTTTTGTCCAATTGTGGGATCATTTCTAATCTTTTCTTTCAACAGTCACAAATTCCTTGGAAGAATGTGGAAAACTTACATTTTCATGCCTTTAAATGAGTCGCTAAATTTCTTGATTTACATTTTTTTTTTCTTCAAAATGTAAATTCATCAATTTATGATACTGACATCAATAAAATGAGTTATTTATAAACCTTTTTATTCATTATATTTTTTTTTTTTTATTAAATATCTCAATTAAATTTTAATTTTCTATGTGAGAAAAAAAAATTCTTGATAAAATAATGTACTGATTGCCATTTTAAATGAAGATTGAATATCACCAATCATTTAGTGTCTAATAAAAATGTTTTAATATTCCATTGATAAGAATCAACTCATCTTATCATCAGATTTAAACATTTAAATATTCATCATTCATGGAAGGCGCCGGAAAACACATAAAGCATTTTTTTTCTTCACTCCATTGTTTCAGTATAATAATTTCAATAATCATGTTATTTAAATTTTTTTCTCTTTAGTTAAATGAAAGATTTTTCTTCTGCTTTAAATGACATTTGAATAGGAATTTTTGATATTGAATTTTATTTGAGATTTTTCTTATCAACTTTAATTAAATAATTAATTAATTAGTGGATTAATTGAGATAAAAGATGTTTGAAAGTCTTTATTTTTCTTGCATCTTAAAAATAAAATCCTGAATCATATAAGAAGTTAACATGGGTCAAATTAATTGGAATTTTTAATTAGACTGGAGTTATCAAAGACCTTGGAAGCCTCATGGAAGAGTATTCTGATACCTGGACACTCCCCAACAAGGTCCAGGTGCCATCGACGACTTTTACCTTAATTTTTTAATATTTTAATGTTTTTCAATTTATTTTCTCCATGTAAACCACTTATTTTGCTTTCAGCGCCCTCTGGGGGTTCTATCGTAAAACCCAGATAATGTTTGATTCTCTATCGCTCTGTATACTCATCAACGCCCTTATCCTGGGAAAAAAAAATCAGTATCTGAGAGAAAATCTAATTCTTTAAGAAATTCAACTTATATATTCACCGGTGTATCGTAGCTTTCTTGTTGATAATAAAGATAATTTTAATTCATCAAAGCAACCGGTTTCCTTTTTTGCACTCATTTTACCGTTAAAATGCAACACATATGATAAATAAATTAAAGTCACATAAAAAATACGATCATATTTTACGTTGATCATCATTGTTTCTCAAAACAAAACAAAATTCATCTCATAATCACTCAATTTATCGTTAAAACTATATTGTATACAAAATCTTATGCATGTTATATGGCAGTAAACATTTACCTATAACTGTCAAGAATTCTGATAATATAAAATTACATTAAATATTTGTATACATTTGTTCGTACATTGTGTGTACGAAATAGAAAATATTTAAAATGTTAAACACCTTAAGCTAACGAATCAGTTTGTCGACAGTTTTCGGTGGAGTAACATCTTTAAATAACATAAAAAATAAAAACTGTTTTTTTTAAATAAAAAAATATTTATGTTATTTTGAATTATTTTAAAAGAAAAAACAATATTTTAATAAAAAATTAATTATAAACAGTGATTTTAATAATAAATTTGTGTTAAAAGATTTTAAAGTGAAATCGGTTGGCTTTGAATATCCAATCGAATAACGGATTTTCCTGTTGCTCTACATTTGAACCTGTCCTCAAGTAAATAAATTTATGTTAAAAAACTTTTAGCATAAAATTTTATCAAAGAACTTTTCTTCATATAAACTTTAACTTTAATCATTCTTGATCAATTTAATTAGTTTCTAAATTTAACACACAAAAAATTGAAAACATAATTAAATGCAATCATGCCAATAATTATAATCATGTGATAACACGCAAAATTCAAAGTCAACTAATAAATTAAAAAAAAAAAATAAATATCCATAAAAGCCGCAAAGTAGTCATTTATTTTTTTTCTGTTCCAATATACTTATAAATGTTTATTGACCCAGAAGCTGAATAAAATTAACATTAAATTCACGTTTTAATTCATTTGTTAGTGATATTTTATGTATTTTTCTTTCATACCATTGAAATTTATGTTAATTTGTAAATTTAATGATTGATTAATGGTTAAATCGAAATTTAATTTGATATTGGAAAGAATTAAAAATAATTGTGGACATTTCATAGAGAATATTGTTTAAAAATTACTATTAGACTAGATAAAATGACTTAAGTATTTCAAGCATTTTTATGACTTTACGAATAATGCACTATAAACAGCATTCCAAATCTTTCGATATAACATCTGGAGCCTCATGGGAAATTAAAATGTTGACATAATGGTCTTGTCCATTAATTGGTTATTTAATTTACATAGTAAAATGTTGTCAATTGTTTCTCCCAAAAAAAAATTGAAAAGGGTTTATTTTAAATAAATTTCAGAATTGTATAAATCACCATTTAACGACGTTCTGAGGTCGCTTACCATCAACTTCAAGGATGATAAGGCTCGCTCTACAGTTTATGCTTATTTCATACTGTCTTTTAGACAGCATTATTTTGAAAAACTGAAAAAATAACTTATCTTTTTAAATTAATATAATCATTAATTAATTTTAACTAGTACTTTAAGCATGGTATAATTCCTTATAATTTACGTACAGATCGCGTTATAATTTTTGCGCTATCTATACACATACGTATAATTATAAGGACTTATACCTTGCATAAAGTACCGGTAACAACAAATACTTAATTAACTTACTCAAATTAACCATACCTACACGGCTCATGTTCAGAGGTTCGTGCTTCTACATCCAACAAGCCTCTCTAAGTTCATTAGAAGTGAACTGCATCCTAGTCATGGGTTCATTGTCATCGTAACTAGTACGATGAGTAACTAAAGATAAAGGCAATCTACATCTGGTTGGGTAGGGATTATGATTAAATTCAACCATATCAAGTAACTGAGGGGTATTTAGAGATCCGTCAAGTAGTTTTAGAAAAAATGAGAAATTAGCTGTTTCTAATTCACATTTCTCTTGATATAGTTTAACAGTCATTAAGGATTTTTTGAAGATCATTTATGAACATTAAAAATTAAAGACACTCAAGAATCTTCTTAAGGAGCCCCAGATCTATGTCTTATTTTTTACTGAATATCAGAATTGTATAAATCACCATTTAACGACGTTCTGAGGTCGCTTACCACCAACTTCAGGGCTGAAAATACATTGACAAAAAATAATCATGTGCCTCCATGCTATCTTGTTATTCGTGTATCCAAACTGAAAAGTCCGTAAAATAGAATTTTTAAAATTTTGAAGTATAAAAAATTTATTCAGATCTTTGCTAATTGAAGTCACTTCAACATGACTTAAACCTTTCATTGAACTGAAGACCTAGAAAGCAGAATTTATGTGCCTTTAAAAAAAAAATCGAATTACAAAGTACTACAAATTGCTAGTTACAAAAAAAAATACTTACCCACAATTATTATGTCAATTAGCTTTTTTATTATTTTAAATATTAAAAAAGTTAAATTATTTACATTCAAAAAGTGTAAAACAATCGTACTTTTTAAAGTCAATATTGAACTTCAAACTGTCACCAGTAAGATGTTTATTTTTATTACACTTTTTTATATGAGTGGTTTCGTACCGTTAAAACATTTTTTGTACATTTTTTTTGATTGAATAACAATTATTTACTCAAGTAGAAAATTAAAAAATAAATAAAAATTGTTATTTAATACTAAACAATTAAGATATTGTCAATAAGCGTAATTTTGCTTCTGTATATAAAAAATAAAATTAAATTGAAAGAAGTTCAAGGACGACATTTTATGGTTAAATATGTGAATTGAACATAAAACAATTTACCTTTTTTTGTTGAATTCGCGCGTAATTTTATGGTTAATTTATTGAAAAAAAAATAAATGGATGAGCTTGAACCAGATGAAATAAGGTGTTAATGAACAACATTTTGGAATGCAATCCAAATATTTTGAAAAAAAATTTAAACATAAATAATATCTAAAATAAAAAATAACGCATTCGATTCACGCAGAGCCCTTACCTTGTTTAGGCTTTTTTCACCTGTTTAATTTTTTCAATGAAAAATAATCAAATAAAATTTTTTTACGATATTTTTTTCAGACTGTCTGTCAACCAAATTTGCTAACTATGATATTGCATCATAAGAAAACCACCATTCACCAGCCTCTGTTTGTTTGTCTTTTCATCTTCATCTTATCTTCGTTGACCACCGCAAATGCTTATCGTTTACCAAAAACATTTCATCCCGAAAATTATCGTCTCAAAGTAATCACCCGTCTAAATGAAGATGGACAAGGACATCGATTTACGGGAAAAGTTTGGATCATTGCAATTTGTGATGAAAATACAAATAACATCACACTTCATGCCAAAAACTTGACAATTAACGAAGAAAAGGTCAAAGTTAAGTTAATCCATGATAAAATTGAGATTAAGGAAATTAAATATGATGATGAAAATGATTTCTTGATAATTATGACAAATGAAACATTTAGGAAAGGAAATAAATATATGATTTATATTCCGTTTGAGGCGCCTTTGAGTTCGGGATTGTCCGGTTATTACATGTCAAGTTATTTTGATCAGAAGAAAAAGGAAAAAGTGTATTTGTCGGTTACGCAATTTGAACCTACTGCAGCTCGGTATGCGTTTCCATGTTTTGATGAACCTGAAATGAAGGCTACTTTTGATATTGCCCTTGGTCATCACAAGAATTTTACGGCATTGAGTAATATGCCATTGAAGGATTCAATTGAATTGTAAGTATTTGAGTAAAAATTTTAGCGCATTTCTGTCGATTTGGAAAAAATGCGAGTATAATGGGCATGATCTGTCTGTTCGTGTGGGTCAAAATCAAAATGGCCGACGTTCAAACGCATGAACCACGTGTATGACACGGAGGACGTGTAAAACAAAATGGCCAACTAACCCATTAACGATATCAAAACCTTTAAAAACGAGTATACTCACATGTCTGTATAGAAATGCGCTCGTGATCACGTTTTCAATTCCAAATTTTATCTATTTTCAGGGATGGTGAAAAAGATTTCGTGTTAGATACATTTGAAACTTCAGTTCCAATGTCCACATATCTCGTAGCTTACACTGTAAATGATTTTGAATTTCGTGAGGCTCCTGTTAAAACGAAAGATGATGTTAAATTCCGTATTTGGGCCCGGAGAGATGCCATTGATCAAGTTGAGTACGCCAAAGTTGTTGGACCTAAAGTTTTGAAGTATTATGAAGAGTATTTTGACATTAAATTCCCACTTCCGAAAATGGACATGATCGCTATTCCAGATTTTTCTGCTGGAGCCATGGAAAATTGGGGTAATTTTTGAAAAATTCAATTAATAAAAAAAAAAATTCACAATTTTAATCCATGTTACACTCATAGGATTGATTACATATCGTGAAACCGCATTACTTTACGCACCAAATGTCAGTTCCTCAAGCAATCAACATCGTGTGGCGTCAGTTATAGCTCACGAGTTGGCGCATCAATGGTATTTAATCTCAAAATTAATTGAAATTCAAATTTAACATTCATAATTTACAGGTTTGGAAATTACGTGACAATGAAATGGTGGACTGATCTTTGGCTTAATGAAGGTTTTGCCACTTACGTTGCATCATTAGGTGTCGAATTCTTGCATCCTGAATGGAATTCCCTTACAGAAGAGTCTGTCGACAACACTCTCAACATTTTCCGATTTGATGCATTAAAATCTAGTCATGCAGTTTCCATTCCAATCGGTCATCCAAGTCAAATAACACAAATTTTTGATGCAATTTCCTATTCAAAGGGATCTTGTATCATTCGTATGATGCATCTATTTATGGGAGAAGAGACATTCAAGAATGGTGTCAGTAATTATCTTAAATCACATAAATATAGAAATGCGGAACAAGATGATTTATGGCATGCATTAACGGAAGAAGCACATCGCACAGGAGCCCTACCAAAAACAATTTCAGTTAAACAAATTATGGATAGTTGGACACTCAAAGTAGGCTATCCTGTGATTACAGTGACACGTGATTACACAAATAATTCCGTTGAAATTGTACAAGAGCGGTATTTGCTTGATGTTATTCGAAGTCGTGATGAAACACTGAAATGTTGGTATGTGCCATTGAGTTTTACCTCGCAAAAAGAACGAAATTTCTCGTTAACTCATGCACGGGATTGGTTGGAGTGTGATTGTGAAAATCAGGATAAACCTAAGATGATTTATAATATGCCAGATGAAAATGATTGGATTTTGTTCAATGTACAGATGTCGGGCTTGTATAAAGTGAAATATGATGAGAAAAATTGGGATTTACTGATTGCAGCATTAAATGGACCTAATTTTAAACAAATTGATACAATTAATCGTGCTCAGCTGATAAATGATGCCCTTGATTTTGCATGGACTGGTGAACAAAATTATGAAGTTGCATTGTCAGTTGTCAATTATTTGAGACAGGAAGAGGAATATTTACCATGGAAATCGGCTTTAGATGGGCTATCAGTTGTAAACAGAATTTTACACAAAACACCTTTGTATGATGTTTTTAGAGTGAGCTTACTTTAAATTTGAATTCAGAAGTCTTCAATTAATATTCTCTTAATTAACAGAGTTACATGCAAGGAATCCTCGAACCAATTTACACAAAAGTAGGTGGACTTAAAAGTGATCGCAAATCCACTGATCGCTTGGATGCAGTGAAACGAAAGGTTATGATTGCTGCATGGTCATGTAAATTTGATGTCTCAGATTGTGTTGACAAAGCAGTCTCTTATTTCAAGGCTTGGATGGAAGAGTCTGATCCTGATACAATGAATCCGTAATATTTCATTTCAAATTTCTTTTAAATTTTAACTTATTTTCTTTTAATCTCACAGTGTCCCAGTTGATCTTCGACGCGTAGTTTATTGCAATGCCATTAAGCATGGACGTGAACGTGAATGGAATTTCTTATGGCAACGCTACGTTAAAAGTAATGTTGCATCAGAAAAAGTCTTGATCATAGGATCATTGGCATGCTCACGTCAAATTTGGATTTTATCACGTTACTTGGACTGGTCACTTAATGCAACATCAGGAGTTCGTAAACAAGATGGTTACCATGTATTTGGAAGTGTGGCTAGAAGTGAGGCTGGATTTGAACTTGCCAAGAATTTCCTTTACGATAAAATTGATATGATTTATGAATAGTAAGAAATTTTTTCAAGACTTTCATTTCACGTAAAATTATAATTTATAAAAAAAAATTTTCAGTTTATATCCCGAAGAAAGTCGTCTTGCACGTTATGTTAAACCGCTAGCTGAACACATGACAACCCTGAAAGAATTAACTGATTTGAGGAATCTTGTTACAATGAAACCAAAAGTATTTGAGAAGGCATCACAAGGAGTTAAACAAGCCCTCGAAACAGTTGAATTGAATAATCAATGGAAGCACAACAATTATATGGACATGTCACGACATCTATCGTCGGCAATCTACAGGTCGATGCATGTCGAAGTTGCATAAAAATAGTAAAATGAAAATAAATGTTTTTGTTAAAAAAGTTGTACTTATAAATCAAATTGTAGCAGCAAAATTTACATCACAAGCAATTGAATATTTAATTTAAATGAGTGTTATCATACGAAATGTCACTTTAATTATTGTTTTCATCATAAACATAATAATAAATTTTATTGAAAAACTGTAGTAATTTTCCTTTTAGGTCTTTTTCGTGTGAAAAAAAATTATTGAAGGTTTGTCCGTCACTCATAGGTTTTTGAATTGGACAAATTATAACTTCTCGAATTTCGCCAATTTATAACTTTTTAGTTTTGTATTATTTGCGTGATTAAAGGATAGTCAGCGACTTCCAGCATGAATTGGAATTTATACTCTCTGTAATATTAAATTCTGTGTCAGAATCACTCGACTAAAATTAACAACGACCATATCAACGACCTTGTCAGCCTCAGGGAGGGGTTTTTCGGACCATCCCCGACACGCTCCAAGTATCATCAACGACTTTTACCCTGACTTTTTGTTGCTGTTTTTCACTTTTTTTCTCCGTGAAACTGACAAAACTCTTTGGTGCGTTTTTAGGCTTTCCTGAAAATTAAATATGAACAAAGTCGTTGATGAGTATACAGATCGATAGATTATTAAATTCTGCGGAACTTGTTATCTGGGTATTTCGATGGGCCGTCCAGGGGTTTCTGTGGATGCGCAACGACTTTGTCCATGTTAAATTTTTCAAACGCACCAAAGAGAGATGATTTTGTCAGTTACACGGAGAAAAAAAGTGAAAAACAGCAAAAAAAAAGTCAGGGTAAAAATCGTTGATGACACTTGGAGCGTGTCGGGGAGGGTCCGGGTGGTCCGAAAAACCCCTCCCTGAGGCTGAGAAGGTCGTTGATAACTTCAGTCTAGTTCTTGTCTCTCCGTAAAGATTTTAATAAAGCTGATGAATTCATATATGAAAATGCACTCGTGAATATCGTTCACAATGAAGTTTCACAAATTTTTATCAACAAAGTGAAGTAGAATTGTGATACGACAATTTTCTGAATACAATGAACTAATTTTACTCGCGATGAATAATTCTTACGCGAATACCAACCACACACTTCTTTTTGATGTCTCAGATTCTCACATTGTGAAATAAAACGTAATATGACTAGAAATCATCTTATTCCCATTTTGTATGTATGATGATTGTTTTTTAAATAAAAATAATGAGTGAGTCAATAAATTTACGTCATTGTTAACATGTCGTACGACAATCATTGAAATGTTATTAGACAGGCATATTTCGAGATAATTTTTTAAAAAATTATATTAAATTTTATTTTTTTTCATTGTAATGCCAAATCTTTGAAAATAATACAAAAAAATAATTGTAGTAAATTATTCATAGAATTCACATTGAATAGAATTCAATTTCACTAGAAACAGAAAGTGATGACGTCATAACATTAAAAATACAAAGTCAACCGGCTTTCATGTGGTATGTTTTTCGATAATATCGTACAGTAACAACAAATTAACTTACAATACAGAGAGAAACAGCAAATCATGAGTAAATATTGTTGCTCAATTCAGTTTCTATTCTCACTTCATTGGAATAACACGTTAAATATTTCAATCAATTGAATTAAACGAAAAAAAAAATACAAAAACATATAAAATAGTATTCAAGTGCAAAAAAAAACACACACACGATACGAATACAAAGTTTCGTTTCATTGAAAGTTCACGAAATTAATTTTTAAGATTATATCATTTGAAATTAAACTAAAAAAAGTATTTTTTATTAAAAAAGTAAATTTAATCGAAGTGATAACAAGTGAATTTTTATTTAATTTAAAAAGATAAGCGTTTACAATCAAAGATTTGACACAAATATTTTTGTTTTAATTCTTGTGAAACATAAACAACTTGTAAACGTAACAAAATGATGTACTATGTAAGTATTAACCTTTGTTTTTTTTTGGGGAAATAGGCTTACAATGTAAGACAAAAAAAAAACAATGAGATTTCGTTAACATACGAATTATGAAGTATTAGTCATGATTAAGATTATGTGTTAAGTGAGCAAGTTTGCCTTGAATCACTTTTAGGTTTTCAATTATGTTTGTGTGAATTTAATAGAATAATTTCATGTTAACGATAATTTCTTAGTTGAAGTTAGGAAGTTGCTTTCCTATTGAATGAATTGATATTTTATCACAAACAGAAAGTGTGTTACTAGTAGTTTGTTTATATCGGAAATATGGAAATTAAATTGACAATGCAGCGAAAGTTGGGAATACGAAAATTGTAGACAAACATTTAGTTCTGTTTTAAATGATGAGAAAACGGTTATTTACATGAAACATAAATTAAACATTTTCTTAAAATTCAACTGTGTGTCGGAAAGACTATGCAACCTTTTCTTTTTGACGACTAGATTTAGCTAGTATGTTGGCCTCTCGATAATACTTAATCGACTTAACACTTGTGTATTCTTTGTTTTGGATCCAAAACACTCCAGATAAAGTAAAAATCGAAACCAAATGTTGTGAAAAGTGCAATTCGATGTTGTCATCTCTATTGAACGGTAAATATAGTGCTAAGATCATAGATTTGATCTTTATAAGGCTTACGAGCCCACTTTACTAAAAAGCCAAAAATAATTTGCAAAAGTACCTTCATCAAACTCAAGTAAATGGTACTGATCAATTAAGTCAAATGGGTTTTAACGATTTTCTCACTGATTTTAAGGACCTGAAGCCTAATTTCTGAGCCCGATGTTCAAAATTATGAGGAAAAAACAATTATGAGTGGTTCCTTTATGCAACAAACAACAATTACATTAGCTACCACCATTTAAAAGCTTTACTGCTCGCCAATCAGATTTTTGAAATTGAAAATTTATGCTATTAAATAATAAATAACATTAGATTAATATTACAAATGTGTTCTTTAAGTTTGTAGAAAACGATTTTCATTCATTAATTTACTATTTATTTTTGATAACATCAAGTAAAAGCGATGTTTGATTTGTGACTATTATGTACTTATAAAAAAAAAAGAATTTCAATGATTTTCTAACAACTTTTCAGGCTCTGAAACTCATTTTTTTAGATCTATCTTTGAAGCCATATCAATCTCAATTCGGAAACAATTGCGTTTAAATAAATCCTAACGTTTTTCCTTCCAACATGCAAAGAAATAATAATTGAGTTATTTCATTGAATTTTATTGCACTACATTAACATTTTTAGGCTTTGAAGCCCAAATTGAGCAAGTTTCACAAATCCGATATCTTGGACTAATTGTTGATGAAAATTTAAACTGGAAAAGCCATATAGCACATTTCAGAAATAAAATAAACCCATATTTATTCGTACTAAGAAGATATCGCTGTTCACTACCCTACCATTCAAAAATATCCCTTTACTACTCATACATACACTTAAACATCAGCTATCTTGTGTCTGTATGGGGATACAGTAATGAAAACCTACTAGACAGAATGCAAGTCGTGCAAAACAAAGCCATAAGATCACTCTTTTGCCAGGAGTACAAAAGAGGCACAAATACAGAGACTTTGCTTGCTCGACACAAAATACCACGAGTGAGAGAGCTAAAAAAAATGATGGAATGACCTTAATTCATAAAATAAAAATAGGAGATATGAAATACAACAACAATTTACACACTTTTGATCAACAGCACACATACCACACAGGAAATAGAACAAATTTTATAATACCAAAATCACGCACCAACCTTCACTTCAATAGCTTGCTCAATAAAGGACTCTCTGACTACAACAACTTACCGCAGCAAATCAAGAATCTATAAAATACATACTTATTCAAGAAAAAAATCAAAGCCTACATAATGCACACTTCAAATCCTGTTTGAGTTGATGGAACTCCAAAACCATAAAAATCTAACTAAATTGAATCCTGTTTGAGTTGATGGATGCCTAAAACTATCAAATCACAACACTAACATTAGTTATATTTGTTTCTAATGTAGTCTGACAAATTTTTGTTTTCTTTATTTGTTACTAAGTATTGTAATTTTGGATAATTTTCCGGACACAACGACGCCCAAAACCAGCCAATGGCTGAATCGGGAATAACGTCCTTGTGGATGATGAATAAATAAAAAAAAAAAAATCCACAGTCTGATTAAACAATTAATGAGTTACAGTTAATTGTTTTAGTTATTTTTTTCTGACACATAGGCCCTGATTTCGGTATTTTTACAAATTCATACAGAATTGTATGGTGTTTTTGATCCAAAACGAAATAACAAATTCGTAAGTTTTTTAAACGAATACACAAGTGTTAAGGTTTTTATTGAAAGTGACATAGAGTAGTGGCCTAGAGTGAGTGATTGGCGTGCGTTCAAATCCGAATCTGGTCTGATTAGGAAACGATTTGGCCTTTACCATGGAAGCTTCAGTGAAATTGGAATGAAAACAAAAAGACCTTTTAAGGCTGCAGTAGAGCCTTATAAGCTCATGCTACCCCATGGTTCCTTTTGGGACATTTTGACGTTCGAAAATTTAACATACGAAATTTTGAAGTTTTCGCACGTGTTTTTTACAAAAAATAAAAGTCAAAAGAAATGTAAAGTAAACTTCAAGTCTATAGTCTAGCAAAAATGCGTAATTTGTCAAGCATTTTTTCAAGCTTTATATAAAATCAGATCAGATCAGATTACTCAGTCCTCATGTCCTCCGAATAACTAAGGTTTGTAATGTAGAATACAATCACCAGTGAACATACAAACTACAACTCTGATCTCAGGACTGTTCGATATTATTAGTTATCTAGAAAAACATATTCCTTAATGAAGAGGCGTCTTACTTTTGGATTATCAGACTAATTTGACCACTATTCGTGGAAAAGGTGTAAAAGATACACTCTCAACCCAAAACCAGTGGGTAAGAGTGTTCTCACTGGTGCCCCACTGGTTTTGGGTTAATAGTGTAAATTTTCGAAAATCATGAGACCTGGACTATTTTGAAACTTTTTATAATTAAAATTTAGTTTTTTTTTTTTTTTTTTTCAAAAAATAGTCAAATTTATTATCAGTTCAGTTCATTTTATAAAAAAAAAATAATAAACACATTAACGATTTTCACAGATATCCCTGGTCATGACCAACACTACCCGTCCTACCATTTCCGCCGAAGCTTTTGTAACAATAATTAAAACCAACATCACGTTAAATCCAACACACAGAGTGCTCATTTCGTCACATTTGAGACAAAATCACAATTATTAAAGGCGTGTAAAAAAATTCCAAAACACACGCATCATAGGAAAAAAAAAAAAACTAAAATAAAAAAAAAGAAAGCTTTTACTTATTATTATTAAATAAATGGATCTGAATCTGAATATAAAAAAAAAAATGGATTATTGATGATTGATCCACCGCCAAGCTCATCATAGGGACTTTCTTCATGGACATCGTGACATTTCAGTTGTCGGAAGAGGGCCAACTAAATTGAAATTATATTGAAATTGTTTCGTTAAATTTTTATTTAAGTTGAAATTTACCTGTTCCTCTGACACCTCAATTGGATGTTTGAAGACAATCCATATGACAGATTCGTAAAATGGTGGTGTCGTTAATGATCCCAAATATGTCCAAAAAGTCTTATCTTCATTATTATTAAAATTTAGTACTGACTTTCACTGAAACAAAGTCATTTGTTTTTCCAGACACTCACATTAAATTCTAATACAACAAAATACAGAAAAATAATTAAAATCTAAATAGATAAAAGTCTGCCAATGAAAACAAAATAAACACAATAATTGTATTGTCTCCTAAAATTAATATTTACGAATTATGATAAAGGCTATCGTTTTTTGCACACCTTATTTTAAATTTTGCACACCTAATTTTAACACATGCACACCTAATTTAAAAAAACCTCACACCTAAACATTAATGGCTCACTCCTAAAAATTCACATCTCACGCTTAACTTTTAAGTTTTTCACACCTAACTTTAACATTTGCATCCTTATTTTATACCTTTCACACTTATTTTTTATACTTTCACACCTATCAATTTTGAAAATCACCCCTAAAAATAATTAAAAATGTTCACCTAAAATTTATATCTTTCACACTTATTTTTCATACTTTCACACCTAAAAATTAAATGAAAAATCACACCTAATTTGAATTTTTTCACACTTAACTTTTAAGCAAAACACACTTATTTTTTCAAATTTCACCCTTAAAATTAAATTAAAAATCACACCTAATTTTTATTTTCTCACACTTAACTTTTATGTAAAACACACTTATTTTTAAAATTTTCACTCTTAAAATTAAATTAAAATTCACACCATATTTTAATTTTCTCACACTATTTTTTTTTATTTTTCACACTTTTATAAATTTTTAATAATAAAAATTTAATTGTTAAAAAATATAAAATTGGAAAAAAATCCCAAAGAACATGTCTTTGAAACATACACCTGAAATGTTGTTTTGTTCATTAAAATGCTTAATTTAATAAACGAAAAATAATTTCAAATATTTACTATAATACTGAATAACAAAAAAGTAAAACTGATACTGATAAAAAATAAGTTGAACAGTGAGTTCTCTG
>LN483471.1:1111042-1241575 GCA_900002565.1 Culicoides sonorensis | reverse complement strand
ATTTTGAAGTTTTCGCACGTGTTTTTTACAAAAATTAAAAGTCAAAAGAAATGTAAAGTAAACTTCAAGTCTATAGTCTAGCAAAAATGCGTAATTTGTCAAGCATTTTTGATTTAGAAGCTTTATATAAAATCAGATCAGATCAGATTTCTCAGTCCTCATGTCCTCCAAATAACTAAGGTTTGTAATGTAGAATACAATCACCAGTGAACATACAAACTACAACTCTGAGCTCAGGACTGTTCGATATTATTAGTTATCTAGAAAAACATATTCCTTAATGAAGAGGCGTCTTACTTTTGGATTACACTGTCAAACACGGCGAGGGTCATATCAATCTGATGAGAAATCCTTTTGAGGTCTGATAGTACTTCATAAACCTTGAACTTTCCCGTTTACAGTTTGGAGCTAGGACATCTAGTTTTTTTTTAATAATTTTTTTAAATTTTGAAGATTTCCTCTTATATTTACTATGTAATTTTCCTTAGTTGTATTAAATGATGATGAATAATTTTCGTTGATTTGAATTTTTTGTTTAATATTTTGCAATATGTGACTTAAAATGTTAATAGCATATTTAGAAAACATTGGAAATTATATGATTTTTCAATGTTTTCGAAGAAAATTCGCTTTAAAATAGGTCTAAAGTATGTTAAAATTTATAAACTAAATAGATCTAATATCATTTTAAGTCACATATTGCAAAATATTAAACAAAAAATTCAAATCAACGAAAATTATTCATCATCATTTAATACAACTAAGGGAAATTACATAGTAAATATAAGAGGAAATCTTCAAAATTTAAAAAAATTATTAAAAAAAAACTAGATGTCCTAGCTCCAAACTGTAAACGGGAAAGTTCAAGGTTTATGAAGTACTATCAGACCTCAAAAGGATTTCCCATCAGATTGATATGACCCTCGCCGTGTTTGACAGTGTTATCAGACTAATTTGACCATTATTCGCGGAAAAGGCTAGCCTCTTAAAAAAGTGTAAAAGATACACTCTCAACCCAAAACCAGTGGGTAAGAGTGTTCTCACTGGTGCCCCACTGGTTTTGGGTTAAGAGTGTGAATTTTCGAAAGTCTATTACTTAATAAACCTTTCAAAAATTCACAAATTATCACTTTAAAAATCAAAAATGTTTGTTTATCGTTGCTTTCAAGGAATACGACAGATCACATATAAAATGAAAGTAAATGGGCATCTTAATGAAATCAAAGATATTAGCCAGATATCTTAATATATTGGAAGTGTCATGTCAAATCTTTTGAAATTTTAATTACTTATCATTTGATACATTTCTGAACAAACCAATGTGATATTATTTCGGCACGACATCCTGTAATAAAACAGTTCTTTGTTTAACTTTTCAAATTTCTTACTAATAAAATAAATAAATTATTGATTACTGGGCACTGATTGAACAGAAAACAAAAATTACTTAAAAAATTCCTCAATCAAAAAAAATCATGAGACCTGGACTATTTTGAAACTTTTTATAGTTAAAATTTAGTACTGACTTTCACTGAAACAAAGTCATTTGTTTTTCCAGACATTCATATTAAATTCTAATTCAACAAAATACAGAAAAATAATTAAAATCTAAATAGATAAAAGTCTGCCAATGAAAACAAAATAAACACAATAATTGTATTGTCTCCTAAAATTAATATTTACAAATTATGATAATTTATCATGCACGATATAAGTGCAATGAACTTGAAAATGAAATCATTATATGAAGCATGAATGACCTAAATTCTTATCAAATTGTAGTATTGCAATAAATGATATTTCAGAGATATGAATATCACGTGACATTGATGTTGTGCTAAAACAAAATTAAAAAAATAATAAATTTTCCATACATTTTTTTACAATTTCATTGAAATTATAGAAGGAGTGTTAAAATTATGTCATATCTCAGTTGTAACTTGTCACCATAAAAGTACATTACTTTTAAATTAATATTACACGTTCAATGAGTGACATCCTGTGACTAATCCAAATTAATGTTTTTTTTCTCTTTTTTTAGCCTGAACCAACTGTGCGACCTTATACAGCATTTGACCCAAATGCCGATGCAGCAGTCCTTCGTGCTGCAATGAAAGGATTTGGAACTGACGAAGAAAAAATCATCAATATCGTAACTGCACGAGCAAATTTCCAACGCCAAGCCATAAATCAAGCGTTTTCATCACAATTTGGTCGTGACTTGATAAAAGACCTCAAAAGTGAGCTGAGTGGAAAACTCGAGGATGTCGTTTTGGGCTTGATGATGAAACCGGAACAATTTTTGTGTAAACAACTGAATAAAGCTATGGTTGGAATGGGGACCGATGAAGATACTCTGATTGAGATTTTGTGTTCAAGAACAGGCGAAGAAATGAGAGTCATTACAAGAGCGTACGATGAAAGTAAGAGATTTTTAATTTAAAGTTAAAAAATTAAAATTTTAATGAAAAAAAAAATCTTTCAGTGTACAACAAATCCCTTGCAAATCATGTTGGAACCGAGACATCTGGTGATTTTCGTGAATTATTGACGCGAATTTGTAGCAATGAACGCGCCAACTCTGGTCATGTCAACGCTCAACAAGCCGTCGCTGATGCTCAACGACTTTATGAAGCCGGAGAAAAACGAATGGGCACCGATGAATCAGCTTTCACAAAACTTTTTGCACAATCGAGTTTTGAGCACCTCCGAGTAGTATTTGAAGAGTATAAAAAAATCTCGGGTAACACAATCGAACAAGCTTTGAAACATGAAATGAGTGGGGATTTGAAAAAAGCACTTGATACAATTGGTAAGTTAATAAAATTTTAATTCAATTCAAATAAATTTCAATTTCATTTAATTTTTACAGTTGAAGTAGCTCAAAGTCCTCCAACGTATTTCGCAAGACGTTTATTCAAATCCATGGATGGCATGGGGACTGATGACAAAACTTTGATACGAATTCTTGTCAGCCGATGTGAATTTGACTTGGGCAATATTAAACGTGAATATGAAAAATTGTACAACAAAACTCTCCTGAGCTCTGTTAAGGTAAAATTTAAATTGAAATTCAATGAAAATTTAAAATTTATATCAATTTTTTTTTTTATTAATTATTTAGAATGACACATCTGGTGACTACAAGAAAATTTTGTGTGCCCTTGTTGGAAGTGCCTAATCAATAAAATCATTGCCAAAATTCAACGTTTTTCCACTATTTTTAATATTAATTTTTTTGTTATCTCAAATCGTATTTTAAATGTTAGATTTTAAGAAATTGAAAATAATGACAAATAATAATCTTACCTAATAAACCAAAAAAATACAAAAATATACAAACAAGGCCATCGAAACAGTGAATGTTTTTAAAAATAAAATAAAAATCATTTAAAATCAATTTATTGCTTCATTTATAATTTGAATTCATAATTTCATTAAAAATTAAGATTATAATCTTAATGATTATTAATATAAAGTATCGTTACTTTTTTTGTATTGCTAAAAATATGTTCACTTTACATTTACTTTTAATTGTTTTAAGTTAATTTATTGTTTAAATAAAATTTTGGTGTATTCACATAAATATTCTTTTTGTTGTTTTTTATTTAAACACCTTCACGTACTTCAAGTAAGTTTCTTGTAAAAATTTGCGCTAAAATGAATATCAAATAAAAATTGAGCTTTTCACAGGCAAATTCTAAACTTAATGTTCAGACTGAGCTTTTCCAAACCCCGTTAGTTAATTTGATTTAGAAAAAATATTTCCATCAAAAATTCCATCAAAAAATTTTCAAATGGGTTTTAAAAATAGACTCTAGTTAACCTTCATTCTTCGTCCTCAGATGAAATCTAAGTTCGTTTATTTGGGAATATGAATATGATACGAATTATAAACAATAGTTTGATTTTTTATTTAAAATTTTTATCAATAACACACATTTAAAAATTGAATCTAGCTCGGTTATTTCTTAGAAATCTTATTATGAAGATGTTTATTTTAAATCAGTGCCTAATCTTCAATAATTTATGATTAAGAAAGAAATTTAAACATTTAAACAAAAAACATTTTAATTGCAGGATATCGTATTATTTTTATTAAATGACACTAATCAAACATAAACAGACATAACAACGAAATAAGTTTTCAAAAAAAAATGTCACCCTTGATTATTTTTCGAATATTAAATAAATAATCAAACAATTGTTTATAACTCGTATCAAATTATCACAAAAATGTCAGTACCGAAATATTCGATAAACGAATTCGATACAGAAACAGAGAAATATAAAATCATGAGTCAAATTTATCGATCACTTCAGTTAAGATTCTCGTTTCAAAGGAATAAGAAGTTGACTTCCTCAAAATCTTGCATCCATTAAAAAATATTGTAGTGCAAAAATTTGATAAACCAAGAACAAAATGATGCCTTATGTAAGTACTAATTTCTGTAATTTAATTAATAAATTACTTTATTTCTTGTTATAAATTTCCAATTTTCTTGAAAGATATCTTAAAATCCATTTACTTTCCTTTCCCCAACTCAAATGAACCACATCGCTTGCCTATGAAAATCGCAAAATTTACATGAAACTAAGGTCTATTGTTTAAAATTTATAATTTTTTTCTTCTCCTAGTCTGCTTCAAATGCGGGCCCTTATTCAGCTTTTGGCCAAAGTGCCGATGCAACAATTGTTCAGTTTGCAATGAAAGGAACTATCGAAAAAAATAACATAAATTTCGTGACTGCACGAGCAAACTTCCAACGCCAAGTTTCAAATGAAGCTTTTGCACCACAATTTGGTCATAATTTGATGAGAGATCACAAAAGAGAACTTGACAAAAAACTCGAGGACGTTTTTTCAGATTTGATGATAAAATCGGAAGAAATTTCCAGTGAACAACCAAATAAAGTCATGGTCGGTATGGGACCTGGCGAAGGTTTGATTGATTTTTTGTGTTCAAAGTCAGGAGAAGAATTGAGGGAACTTACAAGAGCGTACGATGAAAGTAAGAAATTTTACTTTGAATTTAAAGAAAATAAAAATTTTAATTGCAAATTTATTTTTCAGAAAATAAAAAATTCCTTGGAACTAAAAAATTGACTCCTATTTGTAGTAATGAGAGCGCCAACTCTGGAAAAGTCAAGACTCAACAAGCTGTCGCTGATGCTAAACGTCTCTATGAGGCAAGAGGAAAAACCATGGACACTTATAAATCGGTCTTCACTGAAATCTTTGCACAATCAAACTTTGATCACGTCCGAGCAGTATTTGAAGAGTACGGAAAAATATCTGGAAACAAGAGTGAACCAATAAAAATACATAAAATGAGTGTAAGTGTAATTTCCATTTTCTTCCTCAATAATCAGCGAAATTTTCATCAAACAACCTTAAATTGGTTTTTTTTGGTGTTCTACTTAGCCTGAACCAACTGTACGCCCTTGTACCGAATTTAATCCAAATGCTGATGCAGTAATTCTCCGTGCTGCAATGAAAGGTTTTGGAACCGACGAAAAAAGAATCATTAATATCGTGACTACACGCGCAAACTTCCAACGTCAAGCTATACATCAAGCATATTTCTCACAATTTCGTCGTGACTTGATAAGGGATTTCAAAAGTGAGCTAAGTGGAAATTTCAAGAACGTTGTTTTGGGCTTGATGATGGAACCAGAAAAATTCTCCTGTAAACAACTAAATAAAGCTTTGGTCAGACTTTGGACTGACAAGGATACTTTAATTGAGATCTTATGTTCAAGAACAGGCGAAGAAATGAAAAAAATATCCAGTTCCTATGATGAAAGTAAGAAATTTTGAATTTGAATTTAATGAGCTGCTTAATTTAACTCGTACTTCATGCATGGTATAATTCCTTATAAATTACGTACAGAGCGCGTTATAATTTTTCTGCTATCTATACACATACGTAAATTATAAGGAGTTATACCATGCATGAAGCGCGCGTAAGAATAAAAATTATAAATTTTTTAAGTATACAACAAATCACTTGCAAATCATGTTGGAACCGAGACATCTGGTCACTTTCGTGAATTATTGACGCGAATTTGTAGCAATGAACGTGCAAATTCTGGACAGGTTAATGCTCAACAAGCGGTCGCTGATGCTCACCTTCTTTATGAAGCGGGAGAAAACCGACTGGGCACCGATGAAAAAGTTTTCACAAAACTCTTTGCACAATCAAGCTTTGAGCACCTCCGAGTAGTGTTTGAAGAGTATCAAAAAATCTCAGGAAACTCAATTGAAAAAGCTTTGGATCGTGAAATGAGTTGGTATTTGAAGAAAGCACTTGATACAATTGGTAAGTTAATAAAATTTGAATTTGAGTCACAAAATTTTAAATTTTTTACTTTTTTTTTAGTTGAAGTTGCTCGAAGTCCTCCAACTTATTTTGCAAGACGCTTATTCAAATCCATGGGCGGTAATGGAACTCATGACAAATGTTTGATACGAGTTCTGGTCAGTCGATGTGAATTTGACTTGGGCAATATTAAACGTGAATATGAAAAATTGTACAACAAAACTCTCCTGAGCTCCGTCAAGGTAAAATTTAAACTAAAATTAAAATTAAAAATTTATATCAATTTTCTTCTTTATTTTCTAGAATGACACATCAGGTGACTACAAGAAAATTTTGTGTGCTCTAATCGGAGGTGAATAATCATTGCCAAAGGTTTCCTACTTTTAATTAATTTTTTTTTATTTTGCAAATCGCATTTTAAATGTTAGATTTTAAGAAATTGAAAAAAAATGACAATTAATAATCTTACCTTAACTCATTAATCGCCGCTCCTAAAATATTGAGTTTTGAACAAAAAGTTCTTCTATGATTTATTCTTTAGGTAAAAATGAACACTTTTGATTTCGATGAAAATTTTAGGTTTCATATAAAAATTTTACAGGAGAGCCAAAACAAAATACGTATAAGTCCTACACAAATACATACAGAAATATTGTACGAGAGAGAAAAAAATGCGACTTTTCTTAAAAGTTTAGCTCATAATTTTTTAATTTTCGGTTTAAATTCAAAAACCATGCAACTGTTTGATACAAAACATCTTAAATTAAGACTCTAAAAAAGATTGACAAAGAAATTTTTTGATTTGAACGAGAAAAGTGGCTTCAAAGAGGCGTTGTAAAAATACAACGCTCGCGATTAATGAGTTAAAACAAAAAAAAAATATATAAACAAAGCCATCGAAACACTTAAACTTCAGAAAAAAGAAACCAAAGTAAAACATTACATTTATTTTTTTATTTAAAATCAATTTATTGCTTCATCAAAAAAGATTAGAAGGAAAAAAAACACATTACACAAAAAAAATATTGAAAATCTTAATACATAATTAAAATTTATAATTATTATTATAATAATAATAAAAATTAAGATTATTAATAAAAAGTTTCTATAATTA
Source organism: Culicoides sonorensis (assembly GCA_900002565.1). Taxonomy (NCBI): domain Eukaryota; kingdom Metazoa; phylum Arthropoda; class Insecta; order Diptera; family Ceratopogonidae; genus Culicoides; species Culicoides sonorensis. Next base: position 1,234,139 of record LN483471.1, on the reverse strand, counting down.
AAATATGTTTTTATAAATTCTGTTTCAATTAAATCAAAAGTATAAATTAAAATTTATTTTTTCTTTATTTTTATTATTGTTATTAATTTCTTATTTATTTATATTTAATATTGCTTTCTGTTTTATTTTTTTAATTGAAATATAAATTAATTTTTAATTTTGTTTTACTTTCGTAATATTTTCAGTGTAACATTAATATAATTGTAAAACAATCAAAAAAAAATTATTAAGTTAAATTTATATTCGCCATTAAAATACAAAAAAAAAATTTTATCATAATAAAAAATGTAAGATAACATTTGTACTTTATAAACTTTTAAGTTTCAAATAATTTTTTTTTATATAAAATCTGTATTGAATTTTCTATTAAATATGAATAATAAAAATTTCATAGAACAGAAAATTATAATATTGCATTTTATTTTAAAATAACTTTTTCATTATAATTTGTATTGATTGCACTTTTAAATTTAAAATAAAATAAAAAAAGACACATTTGGTGAGAATTGAAAAAAAATGATTATTAAAATTTTAAAGGCACTTTAAATGTAAATTTATTCATAAACTACACGAACATAATATATTTTATTTTTTTTTTTTTTAATTTGTAAACTAGAAACACGAAAATTTAATCATAATTTCAAAAAAATTTTGAAAATGAAAATCAAAAAAAAAAAAATTATAATTCTTAATTTTCTTCAATGTTCATATTCGATAAATTTGTGTATATTACAATCATAATAATATACAGAGTATTGCATCATTTTATATTATATTATAATTTTTTTTTTAAACTAAATTTATTTTAATAAAATTTCTTATTCTTATTAATATTTTAAATAATAATGATTAATTTTTAATGAAACTCGAATAAAATTAAAACATTTCTTAATATTTTTTGTGCGAAAAACTAACATTTTTTTTATTTCTCCTTATTTTTAATTTCAAATTGGTGAATTAATTATTTTATTTTCTTGTTTATACTGATTATAAGAACACAGATAAGTACATTAATATGTTAAGTGAACAATATCTTGAATTTTCATTTAAGAGATTCTGAATAATTTTTTTTTTTACTTTAATCAAATCATAGCTACCAAAAATGCTTTATAATGTTTTTTAAAATAAAATTATTAAGTATATACTCAATTATAAAATTAAATTTAATCAAGATATATAGAAAAACAATTTATAACATTATAATTTCATTTTATACTAGAGAGGGACAAAATTTTTCTAATAATTTTATGAATTTTAAAAATCACATCACTCTGTAAGAAGATTTTTATTACATAGAATTTGAAATAAAAATTCTAAAAACTCAAAATTTTTTTAAAAATCGAAACATTCAAATTTTTTTAAAAAGGTCAAAAAACTTAAAAAAAAAATTATAAACGCTTAAAATTTCTAAAAGAGCTGATTTTTTTGCCATTTGAAAACATCTGAAATTTTGGGCTTTTGATCCTTTTTAAGACTTGGGTGTCTAATTCCTGAGCCTAATCTCTGAGCCTGATCTCAGAGCTAATAAGTTAAAGGTCATTTTAATAAACTTCTCCATGCAACAAAGCAAATCATAAATTAATCATTTTTTACGGTTTTCAAGTTTTTCAAAAAACACCATCAAAAAAGTCTAACACAAGTACTTGGATTTTTTTCGTTTCCGGTTGACCGAGTGTCTTGATTTCTATATTATCAAAATTAATTAATTAATTTAATTTTTCGAATTTTTTTGTAAATTTTGAAAGTAGCATCTTCTTTGAAATTTTTGAGATTTTCACTTTTTTTAGGTTTTTTAACTTATTTGAAACTTTATATTTTTTTTATTTATTTTATTTTAGATTTCCGTATAATTTTTTGAATATTTTAAGTTTTTTAATTTTTTCACTTTTTTTTTTTGAAAATTTTGAGTTATTAAAAAATAATATATTGATGAAAAAATTAACTTAAAGCCCTTCAGTTTATCACACGAGAATTCTATCACGGTGTCTCAACGGTAAGTTTTTTAAATAAAATTTCTACAAATTTCCCATTTATAGTCAAAATGGCTGATATTCCTCATAATTTGAGCAAATTTGAAAATTTGGAGCGGTTTCATCATGAACGTCAAAGAATTAATTTCAACGCTATAAATTTTAGGAATCTGTTTCTGTTTCCTGAAATTCAGAGATTTACTTCCTCCAGGGCATGCTCCGATCACAAAAAAATAGAATTACCAAATAAATTAGTAGTTTATTTGGCAAAGTTATAGCAAAATGTGTAATTTTCAATTTTTCATTATTTTTTTCATGTTAATGAACAGTATTTTACATAAGTTATGGTTGATGTTGTAAATTATAATTAAAATTGGTTATTTTTTTCTATTATTTTTTTTTTGTTCTAAATAATTTGATTTTTTTAAGTTTAAAGTTTTAATACAATTAAATATTATATTAATTTAAAGTAAAAATTGAATAAGTTATTTATGCCTTGTATTAAATTTTCTGTAATAATGATTATTATTTTTATTTTTATTTTAATTATGTATTTTTCATTTTTTAACATTATTTTAATATATTTTAAATTTTATATACAAATAATTATAATTATTATTATTTATTTTGCAGTTAATATATAAATGTTGTTGTTATCAGGTGGATCCAGTTTAAATTTTGTCCTGTTGAGTGTTTTCTTCTTCTTCTCATTGATGAAATTTAACTTACGATTTTTTTTGTGTGTTGCATTCCATTAAATGTTTTATTAATATTTTTATAATTTTCTTTTCAGATACACATTTGATTAGTATTTAAGTAGTACGAGAATAATTATTATTTTGTTTTTACGTATTTTTTTCACTATTTTATGAATTTACGTGAAGTTGTACGAAATTGTCTACCATGGCACCACGTCGTGTTGTTAGCAATATTTATATTTAGTTTTATAGTAGTAGTAGTTATTTAAGTTATAGTAGTAAATAATGTTTATTTTTACGATTTTTTGTCTGATTGAATTGTTTTTAAGAGCATAGATACGAATGTTAGTGCTGTAAAAGATTAGAAAAAAAACATTAAGTTAATAAATTTTTGTATTACTTTTTTGGTACATTTATAAAAAAATTAATAAAAAAGGTGAAATATTATTATTAAGGTACTTTTTTTATTTGATATGAATTTATTATTAAATTTCTTCTAAAGGTGATAGAATATTTTTTTTATATAAATGTATACATTAATATATTTTATAATATCATACTAATATTTCATCATAATATCAATAAATTTAACAATAAAAGAAATATAATTATAAAATATATTGATATACACATTTATTTGCTAGTGTATTAATATTAAAATTAATGCTCATAAGTAAATTAAAGAAATTTTGTATGATTTTAAGGCAAAAGCTGGTATTTTTTTCTGTAACTAATTTTTTGTTATTAACATTTATCATTTAATTGTATTAAATTAAAATAGAATGTGCTTTATTGAGTGATTATTTTTGCATACTATTATTATTTATTTTAATTTTAATAATGATAAAGTTATTTTTTTTTATTATTTTAAGTAGAATTTCATTTGTGGTCCTTGGTAGATTCATTTTACGCGCGCGATATTAATTTTGTTTATTAACCCTTCAATTAGATGTTGTCTTTTATGAAAATTCAAGACAAAAAGTAAACATGTAAAAAGTTGTTTTTAATTATTTTTGTGCAATATTAATTGTTATTAAAATGATTATTTATTTATTGTTTTAAAATAAAAATTATATACCCAAAAACACCATTTAACTAATTTTAATATTAAAAATGTTATTTTGATTTAGGAACTTTTTTTTTGACATTAATATTAAGATTATTTTTCGAGATTTTTAATTGAAAATTTGACAATATTTTTGATTTAATTGAGATTTGAAGTTGACAAAAATACACTTTTCAGAAAAAAACTAGATTGAAACTAACTTCAAAGATGGCGCTGAGCTATTTTCGCAAACGTCATTTCTATTAACCCATTAAACGCCTCTCCCAGAAATATTGAGTTTAGAGCAAAACTTTCTTCTAAGATTTGTTTTTTGTGTAAAAGTGAATACTTTTTATTTGGATGAAATTTTTGAGTTTCCTACAAAAATTATAAGAGAGAGCCGGTTAAAAGTGTCGTATAATATCAAAGAAATACGTACAGAATTCTTGTACGAAGAGGAAAAAATTGCATGACGTTTTATTTCTGCTAATAATTTTCTTATAGTAATTGAAATAGTCAAACTGGCTCGACATCTTTTAAATATATCTAAATATTTATATTGAAATTTTGAAAAAAAAATATATCCAGAACTTCTGGGAGAAAATCGACTCTAAAGTTACTGGTCGAAAAATTGATCAGCGGCGGTTAATGGGTTAAAAGAAATTAAAATAACAAGTTTCATTTAAATGAGATGCATATTTAAGTTTTTTACGGTTTTGTTTGAGAACTATCTAAAAAAAACATTCGCCCCCGAAGTTATGCAATTTTTCAAACTCCATTAGCGTTTTTCTCAAAAACTGACTCGACCTGAATGCTATTTGTGCTTACTTACTTATCTTACTTAACTACGACTTTCTGATAGGATTTTCATCGAGTAAAGTAGGTTCTCCGATTAAGTCGCCCTTTATAGGATATGATCTACTATGAAATACCTCCTCTTATTTAAAATTTCAGCCCAATCGGAGTGGCTGACGAAAAGCTTTTTTTTTGTGTAATTTTAGCTAAAAACATCATAATAATCATGATTTACACATGAAAATTTTATCAAAATTTGTTTTTTTTTTTCTTGTTATTTTTTTTATGTTTTAAAGTTCGTTACACCAATCCAATAATTTTCTTATTGATTTTCATAATATATTAATAATCATATAAATAAAGTTTTATATAATGTTTAAATTTATAAAAGAAGTTGTTATTGATGTATAATCAAAAATAAGAACAAATCATTGAATTCGTCATTGGTCCAAATCATTTTGCTTAAAAAGCTTTAAAAATAATAAAAAAAAAAAAAATTTTATACAATTTTCATGTTTAAATCATGATTATTATGATGTTTTTAGCTAAAATTACACAAAATAAAACTTTTCGTCAGCCACTCCGATTGTGCTGAAATTTTAAATAAGAGGAGGTATTTTATAGTAGATCATATCCTATAAAGGGCGACTAAATCGGAGAACCTACTTTACTGGATGAAAATCCTATCAGAAAGTCGTAGTTAAGTAAAAAAACATTTTTGAACCAGGTTAGGCCATGACCAGGGAGGTAACCAATTTCTGTGATTAAAGCCAAAAATGGCGGATGGTCTGAATGACGTTTTATGGCGATTGAACTATGCTAATGTTTCAATTCAACCTATTTGAACCAAAAAGTAAAGTTTCTATATCTTAAATGAAAAAAAATTTAAAATTGTAGATTTCAATTTTTTGAAAATAATTCCCAAATATTAATGTCAAAAAATTAACGGATTTTTTTTTGAAAAGTAATGTATTCCAAAAATTTCATGGAAAATAATTAAATAAATTTTTTAAAAGGAATTTTTGTTAGAATTTTTGTTTATTATAATTTTAATTATAACAGTCATAAAAAAAACAAATAGATTAGCATTTGCCTCAGTATTTTTTTTTCTGTATATCTTTAGTTTAGTTATGAGTTAATTAATTTTATTATTAATATTTGATTTATATTCTATTCTATCTAATTAAAAAAGGTAAATAAATTATTATAATGCATATTGATTTGATTGTGACACAAAAACAAGAACCAGCAGAGGACAAAAACGATTAGAGAACATCAAAAGAGGACCAAAGAACCATGGACTGGACACACACACATAAAATGAAGAAAGAGTGTGAAAATTTTGTTATTATCCTTTTGCTTTTAATACTTAAAAATTAAAAAATTAATAAATAAATATTTCTATGTACAGTCCAGTCTCCAGATAGTGAAAAGTAAGCTGTGCGTAATGATTCTATGTAATGAAAAGTCAGTATCTATAGAAACTGTAGATCCATAGAAATTGACTTGTCATTATATAGAATCATTAAGTACAGCTCACTTTTCACTATATGGAGACTGGACTGTATTATTAATTTCATTATTTTACTAGTGTTTTCCACCATCAATAAGTCACGTGTGAAAAAAATCTTAATTTTTTTAAATTTATTTTTGTGGTGAAACAGAGGGTTAATGTGAATTTAAAAATGCTTATGACCCATTCACAATGGAAAACAGTTTGACTAATTCACAATAGTACTATGGAATGTATATTATTTTAATTATTTATAACTTTTAATTTATTTTAAGATCATTTTAACAAAGATTATAAACACTAAAAAAATTAGAAGATGACTCAATATAAAAATTAATTTAAACATACATAAAATTAATATAATTTATTGAAAAATATATGAGTCGCTTTAAATTAAAATGATGATTGATCAAAAATTATTAACATAATATTTTATTTTTTATTACGTTTTATTTCAAATTTACTATGAAAGTTAATGACAGTTATAATTGTAAAAGAAATATATCGATTATAATTAATTAATTGATTATTAACAAAATTAATACTGATTAAATTTCATATTGATAGAATTTTATATTAATATTTTATATTCAAGTCTTCATAATAATAAAAATTAATTAATTAAATTGTAACTAAAAGAAAAGAGAGAGAGAGAGAAATGCAATTTGTATTATTTTTGTTATAAATGACGTGCATTATTATTATTAATTTTATCTTGAATCGTCACGGTGAATGTTTAATTATGTTATGTAAGATTAATGTAAGATTAATGTAAGATAAGATGAAGCGTTTAGTGTTTGTGAGAAAACAAGATACGGTTAGTTTAGCTTGATGATTATAATTATTATCATATTATCAAAGTGTAAGTTATTTTTTTTTCTTTTTTATTCATGTTAATTATTAATAATTATTATTATTAGAATATTTTATTTAAACATTATTATTACTTTTCATTTAAATTGTTACGTAACAGATAAAATTTTAGATAATTCAGTTAAAGTGTGTTAATGTTTAATTTTAATATTATTAAATTTATTATTCAAAAGAATATTAGAAAATTTAATTTAAGAAAAAAAATGATAACACACTAATTTTTTTTATTTAAATTTTCATAAAATTTATTTTTCATTTATTTTATTTAAAAATTGAATTAAATTCAATTTACACAAGTAATTTTTTTTTATATATATAAATGTTTATTTATTCTTGATACTGGTAAAATTTTATTCCTATTCATTTACATTTAAATTTAAGGTATATAAAAATTGTTTTAAGTTTAATATATTTTTTTTGTTGTTCTATATGAATTTAATCATCAAGCGTCTGTGTATGTAATATTTTTGATGAAGGTATTTAAAATTTTCATTTAAAAATTTTCTAAATAACTTTATTTCTTTATATTTAAATTGGGTTTTTTTTATACACTCATCTTAATTTAAAAATATATTTATATAATGTATTTTATTTATATAAATTTAAATATAAAAAAAAACAAAATTATGTATAATTCGAATGTTTTTTAACTAATAATAATGATAATAATGTATTTAAATGATAAACATATTTGACTTATAATTAAATTAATATCTAAGTTTTATATTATAATATTACATTTATATATAAAAGCAAAAGGCAATTTATATACTCGCAGGTGCATAATTTCAATATGCTTTGATTGTAAAATTGAGAGCATTTTCTTTTTTTTGTATATGAGAATAAATCGACTTATGTACCCTGTCGGAAGTAAGCTCCTGAAAATTAGGAGTTAACTCCTGAAATTCGGGAGTTTACTTCCGACAGAGTAAGCTAATATTAAAAATATAGAAAAAAAAATCATGAGAGAGCATTTGGAAGGAATTTTAATTACAACTTCGACTAGCTTTCACTGGTATATGACAAAATAATACACTGGTCTGGTAAAATTCGCAAAGAATTGGTAACATTTGTGTGAAGATTTAAATGTAAATTGAAAAGACCCGTCAAACTAAAGGAGGATGATATTCAATGAACAAAAAGTGGATAAGTAATGATGATGGTTTTAATGTCGTATTGCGTGTAATGTTTAAAAATGAGCAATTTTCTTTTGATTATCTGAATTCAGATTCATTACAGATCAGATTTATAAGGTGGCTATTAAGGTTGCACTCAGGCCAACAGTCGGACTCATTGTGCATACCCGTTATCATCAACAGAGAGCCTTAGCTTTAATACTGTCATATCTCAAATTGAGCGGCCGGAAAAAGGTATATTTGGGATTTTAAGGTTTCATGGCCAGAGTAGGATTCGAACCGCCAACCTTAACTCATTAAACGTCTTTCCTAGAAATATTAAGTTTAGAGCAAAGCTTTCTTCTAGGGTTTGAAAAATTCTCGTGAAAGTGAACACTTTTCTCTTTCGACTTCTTTTCTGGTCGCGACATCGCTTAAACATGTCTAATAAACTATGTCGAACATTTGAAAAAAATATATTTAGAACATCTAGGAGAAAATCGGCTCAAAAGTTACTGGTCGAACACGCTAATCAATGCACGGTACAGTACCCCATAATAATCACCTACATAAACCTTAATTCTATTTAGTACAAATTTCTTGTTGAACCGTCTTATCCAAGACATACACCATCATATGGTTAGGTGTCTTTACTATGATGCGTAGAAAATCGTGATCCTGGGGACCATGTGATCTTAAATTGTCGTTTTTTTTCATGCCATATAGCACTCTTTGATTATTACTTTCAAAGGGCCATAAAAGTAGCCATATAAGTGAGGGGCAAGTCCATAGCTTAGAATTTCTTTTTACATTTGAAATTTATGAGGTTTCCGTATGCGTTTCTATAGAAAATAAACGTCAATTTAAAAATCTATTCTATGAAACTTGCTTGTAACGGTTTCGAACACCAAAAGTCCTCCAATTTTTCGATGATCTTAATCCATGCCTATTCTTAATTTTCCCGAGAACAAATGCCTAAATGTTTTTGAAATATAACATTACACACAATACGATACATTAAAATAAGGAATGGTAACAAATTGATACAAAATAACGTTAAAAAAATATTTAAATATAAATAAACCTCAAATAAATTGTATAAAGTAAATGAATGATAAGAGAGCAAAAATTAAAAAAAATGTAATAAAAAAAATAAAATAAAAGATAAAACAAAAAAAACTAACCTTCTATTTAAAATTCATCATCAATTGCATTGTATTCGAAATGTTGTGAGTTTTTTAAGATTTGTGTTATTTAAGAAAATAAACGAATTTAAACATGAAGAGTTGTTGCAATTGACAAACGAACGAACTTAAGACTTTGACAGAACAAATATATTTAAGAAAGAGCCCCAGCCCTTTGATAAGGATGATCTCGGGGAGTAAACTGTCTCCTTTGTTGTTGTTTTAATGCACCTACTGTATAATATAATAATAATAATGTAATTAATAAAATTGAATAAAATAGCATAAAAAATGAAAATAAATAATTATAATAAAAAAAATGTATATCATAAGCATAAAACATGATTTTGTATAGTTCTTTTTGTGTAATATTATAATGATATATGTTTGTATAATAATAATAATAATAATAATAATAATAATAAACGAATATAAAAAATTTTAAATTTAATAATAAAATAAAATCAAATACCTAATAATACATAAATTAAATAATTTTTACTAGAAATACTCAATTATATCTTTATATGGTGAAAAATGTACATTAAATTATATATATATATATTTTTTAATTGTATGTATATTGAAAAATAATAATAATCATAAAAATTATAATAATGATGATAACTTGTTTTAATTTAAATTTAATAATAATAAAAAATAAAAACAATAATTTTTTGTTTAAATTGACTAGAGGCAAAATAAAATTTGATTTGGACGGATGCTCAAATAGTATTAAAGAAGTACACATTTAATGTATATTTTTTTTGTTTGTAAATAAAAATATTATTAATATTAAAGCACCTTATGTCGAATAATTTAATAAATATATTTATTTAAGGTGGCTTTAAATTTCAATTTCCTGAATTTTTATTTCAATATGGCTGAAAATTTTATGTTTTCATTTAAAAAATTACAATAAATGATAAAGGCCTCTGTTTTTTTTTTGTTTAAGTTTTAAAATAAAACAAAATAATGTATATTTAAATTTTAATGTAATAAAAAGCATAAAAATGGCACTTAATAAAAGTTACTGGTATTTATTTAAATTTTTATTTTATATTAAATATTGTGTATACAATACACGAAATGATCTATAATTTAATTGTAAAATGTGTACACTATTTTATTTATTATCATTTAATTATATTTACATTAAAAATATTGCTGCATAATTTTAATAACTTTTGATGTAATATGACGTTTTTCACCATAAAAAATCTATCATACACATTTTTTTTAAATTTAAACCTAAACAATACACTTAAGAATTTTACACAACCTACGAAATATGATTTAAATGACACATGCATACATTTAATTTAAAAAAGTATTTAAAAAAAATTAGAGAAAATTTCAATGAAATGAACGTTTCCCGAAAACTTTAATAGAAAATGTCCATCATCAGAGTGGTTTTAAGAAAATTATTTATAACGGATTTTTTACAAGTTATGAATAATAATAATAATAATAATAAAAATTAAGCTAAACATTCAAAAACAACATGCATGCACGTCAAAAATAATGTTTATTTTTTTATTATTATTATTAGCGAGGGGCAAGATTTTCAAAATATTGGAAGTTCTAAATGAATTCCAAAAATCACATCATTTTCCGATGTAAAATTGGCTACTAAATCCGATAAAAAAATGAAATTTGGGGGTCTTCATACAAAAAAACTTGCGACTGGCCGATTTTCGGTTTAATTTTCAAGTTATTTGGACTTTTCTGTCAATTTGCATCATGATAATCCTCATCTAGATATATTTAAGTATTAAAATCAAAAATGTGAGAATTTGCTATTGCGATTTAAGTATTTAAACTCTTCTTTAGCTTTGTTAGAACAAAAGTTATGACCATTTTTTGAAAAACGAGAGTTTTAGCCAAAAAGTCGAGTTTTTTCATGATTTTTTTGTAGTAATGCGAGAAAAAGTTGAAAATTACAGAATTTTCTATAATTTTGCCAAATAAACCATCGATCTTTTTCGTAAATTCATTACATTTTGTCTAAAATTCAAAATCTCTTTGGAAAATCAATCAAAATTGTTTAACCGACCTCTTTGAACAAATTTCATACCATAAAACAAAAATACTTGTTACTTTTGATCTACAAAAGGTACTAGAGTGATTAGATACTTAAAATAGGTTAGAAAAATCTCAACTTTCCAATTAAAACATAAAAAATTCAAAAAAAATTATAAATTGTATAATTTTTTTATGAAACATGATGCAAAGCCCTCAATAACACGAAATTCCTTAAAATGGTCAGTCGCAAAGTTTTTTGTATGGGGACCCCCAAATTTTATTTTTTTATCGGTTTTAGAAGGCAATTTTACATCGGAAAATGATGTGATTTTTGGAATTCATTGAGAACTTCCAATATTTTGAAAATCTTGCCCCTCGCTATTATTATTTTAAAGTAAGTTACATTACATTATATTACAAAAAAAAATTGAATTGAAGCAAAACAATTAAAAAACATTAAAAAACTATTAAAAAATGGAAAATTCTAACCACTGGGCGATTTAGAAAAGTGCATTTCGATGGGACTCGTTTCATTGACGTAATTAGTTTTATTTATAATAAATACAAAAAAAAATTTATTTTTAGTTTTTAAATTTTATAAATGGCGGAATATTTCAAAATGGACGAATTTTTTTCAAAATTGTCGAATTTTTCAAAAAATTTCATTACAGCAATAAATTTTTTAAATTGCTGAATTTTTCATAAACTTCAAATTTTGAAATTTTCAATATGGCGGAATTTTTGTAATTTTCATAATTTTCAAAATGTCTGTTATTTCAAAAAATTTCGCTATTTTTCGCTATAATTTCGCTATTTTGAAAATTTTGACAATTTAGATTTTTTTTAAAAAATTAAAAATTTCACAATAAATTTTTTGAAAAAATCCGCGATTTAAAAAAAATCAGACAATTTGTGTTTTTCGCCGTTTTCAGGCTCTGGAGCCTAATTCCTGAGCCTCATCTCAAAACTAATGTGTTAAAGTTCATTTTAAAAAACTTCTCCATCCAAAAAAAAAAATCATCTATTTTTTTAAATTTTTTAACGTTTTTAACGGTTTTTCAGGCTGTTGTGGCTTTGGAGCCCAATCTCAACGACGACGGACAAACCGTCTTTAATAGAGCATTTTTCTTTACGAAATGCACTAAAAATATATAGAACAGAAAAAAATTGTCAATTTTCTTAAAAGTTATTAACTTAACTCAACTCAATGAAGAAAAAAAAAGAAAATAGACGTTTTTATTGTTTATATGAATGCTAAATGAATATGATGAGCGCCTATACAATGTTTAATATAAATAATAATAATAACAAAAGAAAATATTTTCTTTCATCCTATTAATGTAAGATACATTTTAACAAAAATTGTTTCAATTTAAAGGTGATTTTGAAACTATTTTTATCTTTTTTTTGTTTTTTGACTTGTTATTTCATCATTAAAATGTATTATTTTTTTTTAAATCATTATTATTATTTTTATCTTTATTGTTATAATGAAAAATGAACAAAAAAAATATGATATTATTACAATACACATTTTTCTTTGTGTGTGTGTGTGTGTGTCGAAAATACAAATTTTTTTAAATGAAAATAGAAAATTGTAACAGGTGAGTCCATTGTTAGACAGAACTTTATTTTTTCCCTATAATTTTTGATAAAAATGTTAAAATGTTATATAAATTTTTTTAAATTAAATATATGCATGTATTATTTTTTTTTCCTAATTTTTCATTCAAAAGCAATATCCTAAATTTAAACATTACACTAAAATTTATTTTATTTTACAAAATACTATTTATAAGAATGATAAAAAGGTATGTTTCGCCATAATAACTGTGTAACTATATGCATAATAATAATGATTTTATATAACATATAGTTGATAATTGTAATAAAAATTAAATTTAATTGTAAAAAAGGAAGAAATTTGCATTTAAAACACGGAACCAGCATGCAAATATCGGCCAACTGAAACATATATTGAAGATTTAAATTTTTTTATTTGAAAATGGAAAATGAAATTATTAAAATTTAATATTAACTTTCATGGTTTTTGTTTTTTTTTTTTAATACAATTCATTAAATTTCAAATTAAATAATGATTTTATTTATTATTAAAAATTACCAAAACCAATATTTTTTCAATTAGGTAACTTTTTTGTGTGTTAAAATTAATAAATATTATAATTATAATAGTAAATGTTTAATTTCAATTTCATTGCAGATCTTGTGACATCATAACAACGGAATCCTCGGCAAATTTAATATAAAAAGTATGCTGATAAAAAAAAATAATGATAATAATAATGAAAAAAAAAAATCATTGGCAACTAAATAATATTGGTTTTGATACGTTTTTGATAATTATATGGATTAATTAAAAAGTTATTGTGGGGAGCAGAGCACGGTTTACCAGAAACAATTAATTTTAACATTTTATTTAGGACATTTGTCAGGCACTACCTCAAAGTCGGTCACGGCCAGTGGACGAATGGCCGTTTCCAATTTTAAATATAAATTTTCTTTAGACCATGAAATTTTTATAAATTGCAGAAAAAACGCAAAAAAATACCGCCCATCATCAGATTGTTCCCAAATTTTTTTCCGAATTTTTCGATTATCTAGAGTTTTTTTCGTTTACTTCGCCATTTTACGAATTTACTTTCTGATTTTCCGAATTTTTCGACCAATATCCGATTTTTCATTGTCCCGAAATTATTTGCGCATGTCGATACCCTAAGTTTTTCGATATTTTTTTAACAGTGTTAAAAACGGGAAAAACTCTACAGTGTTCGGAATTTTTCAGAAAATTTTCAAAAATTCTAAATGGTGGAATCTCGCAATTCTCATATTTTGAGGTATTTTCAAGGAAATTTAGATATAAATTTTCATGAAAAAGTCGTGGATCGCTAAAAAACCGCGGATGGCCGAATTTTCAAAATTTTTTCGAAATGGTGAAATTTCATAATGGCCGACTTTACTAAAATAGCAAATTCTATCTATAGAAATGCGCTCGTGTAAATCGACCACGATCACGTTCTCCATTTTTTCCATTTTCATTTTTCTGGTAAACCGTGAAAAAATGTTAATGAGGCGATTAATTGATTTAGAGCTGATTTGAGGTAACGCGAATCATGCTAATTGTTAATTTTTTAAGTATTATTGAAAACTCTGACGTTGAACGAGGATTTCGCTAAAATTTAAAATTTAATTTTAGACAAGTCTGCTTAAATTTAATAGATTTTCTCTTCAATTAAGAAATAATACACTGTAAGTTGAAAACGCACCGCAAATCACCTCGTTTTATATGCATAGACTAAAAAAGTGCCAATAATATTCCAAATTTTTATCGAAATTAACAGGAAATGCGTTAAAAATTGCATTCGTCAAACAATCTGTAACCATCAACCAAAGATCTTCGTCTGCTGACCAAATCGAATTGTACTGCGGAGCATTTTCAACTTACAGTGTACTAAGTGATAAAGAATTTGAATACTTTTGTGAAATAGTAAAATGTAACGGCATCTAAATACTTAAAATTTAATAATTAAAAAAACTATGAGAAAGAGTTAAATTGTTAAAATTAAAAAAATTCAAATAAAGAAATAGAAAAAAAAATTATCTTGCAAATAACCCACCACTATGATCTGCATATTCAGTCAACAATGGATTTCCAGCTGCCGCAAGTGCTGCATAATTTGTGTAGTCTGTGTATGTGGGATGGGCATAAATGAGTCCTGTATGTTCCATCTGTGGTGGTGCTGAGCCCGATAATAGGGAGGCAGCTGTAGTTGGCACTGACATTCTAGGTGAGAGAATTAATGGCGCTCCCAATTGTGCTCCCTGGGAACGGAGTTGTTGTTGTGCTTGTGCTAATCCTTGCATACCCGGTGACAATAATCGTGTTTCGGCCACAGCTTGTGCTGCACGACGCCACTCCTCCTCAGCTAAATTCGTTAAATCTATAATTATTCATGGTGAACCACTCTTACGTTTTTACGCAAACAAAAAAAGTTTGATTGTCACAAAACAAAGATCAAAAAATTTACCTGCTGTAGCTGCCTTTGTACTTGAATCTCTGTATGTACCATTGATAATTGCTAATTCCATTAATTGTCTCTTTTTAAGTTCATCTTCACCTTCAGCTTGCTACAATTTAAATGGAATATCAATAAAATTAAAATGGATTTTTCCAAATTAAATTAAAAAATGAGACTTACTGGTACTAATAATTTTTGTACTTCTTCAACTGCACGTTGCAATTTAACTTTAGCTCTGTTTTCTGTGTCTTCTACAGTTATTAGTACATGTAAGTCATCTGCTAAGTGTTCCCAATTGGGTTTTCCTCTATTTGCATCTTCCTATTAAACGAAAAAAAATTGAAAATTATTAAAAATAGAAAAAAATAACATTTTAATGTTAATAACCGCTTAATATTTTACTCTGACAAGCACAAAAAAATAAACAAAACACAATCAAATGCATTGGACATCATTCCACCTATTACTGAAAAAAAATACATTCTTAATGGTCTCACACTGTTTTTTTTTCATTTTTGTCAAGATATTTATGATTTTTTTTCGAAAAGTTTTTTTTTCATTTTCTTAACAGATAACAGTGAATAAAAATACGTTCAATCGTACTTCGGGTTGAATGAAATACGATTTTTAACCTCTTTCACTGTGTTTTGCTTTTTCAATCTATTTTAATGCGTTTAAATATAAGTATAATATAATTTTTGAAATTTATTTCTTGACATATGGTTGATGTTCAAATGAAAATTCTTATTTAACCCATTAACCGCCTCTCCTAGAAATATTGAGTTTAGAGCAAAACTTTCTTCTATAATTTGTTCTTTGCGAAACAGTGATCACTTTTCGTTTCGATGAAAATTTTGAGTTTCATACAAAAATTTTACAGGAGAGCCGTTTGAAAGTTTCGTATAATACCACAGAAATACGTACAGAATTCTTGTACGAAGAGGAAAAAATTACATGACTTTTCATCTTATTTCTGCTAATAATTTTCTTATAATAATCGAAAAAATGAAAATAACTGGCCTGACTTCTTTAAAACATGTCTAATTATTTATATTGAAAATTTGAAGAAAATACTTTGAGAACTTCTAGGAGAAATCCAGCTCCAAAGTTACTGGTCGAAAAATCGACCAGCGGCGGTTAATGGGTTAATAAATTCAAATGACAAAATTGAGTATGATTATTTTCGTAAAATATATTTTTAAGTTTAAAATAAAAAAAAAATATGACTGCAATGCTATAATGTGATGTTATTTATTGTCATTTCAGAAACTAAATGCATGTTTATGTGTTGTTGACAGTTGAACAAGTGTATTTGTGGCGCATATTTGATAGGAAAATGAAAAGGAAGAAATTTTTTTGTTCAGGTATTGAAATTCAGGATTTGAGATGCATTTCTATGAAATTGAATAATTTTCTGCGACGATGTCAGAATCAAGAAACTTAAATTGAAATTTGACAGCTCATTTTGCATAGATACACATACGGAAACGTCAAAAATCTTGTAAGTTACCATGGATTGTCAAATTGTTTAAGCATTACTTCAAATTGGGAAATAAAATATGATTTTTTTAGTAATTTCTTCAAAATTTCCCTTAGTAGGCTTAAAAAACTGTCAAATTACGTGTGTATTGTAGAGTTATCACACACATACAATAAAAAGGTGATTTCATACCAAAAAGTGGTAATCGGGCGTTGACTCATAACAAGTCCTTTCATTCCATATAAATTCTATGCACAGAACTCTCAAATCATCATTTAAACTTCAAATTTCACTGAAGTTAGTCCAAAGAACAAAAAAAAATAAACCAAAATCAAATATGACAACATTCATTAAGGAAGAAATCGAAGAATTTTCCGATTACTTATCAACATCAATGGGAACTAACGATAGTGGTGTTAGCATTAAATCCCTTAAACGTCGTCGCTCTGATTCAAGTTACGACTCAAGCGAATTTGAGTTAGAAACCAGTGCAAATAAGCGCACAGGCCGTGGCATCATCATAAAACCCATAGATCCAGCAACTAAATGTCTTACACATGCAAGTTGTCGAAAAATATCCGATGAAATTCGATCAACAATCAATGCAAATTTCGCACAATTATCATACGAAAATAAGCGTGCATTTATTTCGTCATCAGTTGTGTGTTCCCTTGTCAATAATGACCTTTCGGGGAAATATGCAAGGAAACATTCCAATGAATATCATTTGTATTGGACAGATGTCACTGGTCAGACATTCAATTTCACAGTTTGTCGCTCGATGTTCATCAGTACAATTGGTATCACACCATGGACCATGAGAAATTGGTTGGGAGAGAATTTGAGCTTAACTCAAGATAAGGAGAATCAGGTTCCGAAGAAGAAGAGCTCGAGGAAATCAGGACGGAAGCCGCTCAATGTGGTGAAGGAAGAAATTGTCGAGCAACCACATAAAAAATTCAAGAGTATGCTGCTCGCTAGGTATTTAAATGAAAATAATATTTTTTAATTAAATTTTAATTGTAATTTAATGAAAAATAAATTTTATTTTGAGTACTAAACTAAATATTTTACCATTTCATTTATTATGAGCCAATTTTCAGTTAAAACGTTGAAAGAAATATTAATTGAACATTATGATTAAAATCTTAAATGAAATAAATAGTCGTTGGGTGACAGACAAGGTAAAAATCACTCAAAATTGGTGTTAGACTAATTAGTCTTTAAAAAATGGTACATTGTAATAAATTTATTTTTAAAATTCAATTTAAGATGCAATTTAAATGTTGGAAATGCACTCTTGAAATGAATCTTTTTTTTTGTCTGATTTCAAAATTTCATATGAAATGTGGGGTGCTTGAGGTCTCCATGAGTTTTCTGGTACTGATCAATGGGACTTTGGTCACATGGATCATATAAGCGGGTGACGTTCAAGTTCACTCAAGGATCGAAAGCCTTATTAAATTTCTCAAATTAGTGCTTCAGTTAAAATGCGCGCACGTATTTCATTAAATAGACAAATTTTTCTACAGTTCAAAATTTTCTTTTCATTTCAAATAAATACCTGCATCTTAATCCTGATCCGAAAACACAAACATTTATTTTTGTACAATATTTACGTTAACAAGTAAAATTCATATGACACAAAATCATGACAAAATCAAAAAAAAAATTTAAGGCCATGCAAACTTTAAAAATTTATTCCGTTATCAAATTATGTTCCCATGACTCTTTGATATGATTCAAAATTTTATATCTTTAAATGAATTAACGAATTTAATCGGCCTTTAAATTGTTTTTCATCAAAATCTGATGTATACAAATGAGTCATGTGTGTATAAATGTTAAATTTTTTTCTTGATTTTATATTTTTGATGAAGATTTTCTTTAACCGTGTGTGAGACAGAGTGGTGTGTGTATATTTTGATGGTTTATTTACATTTGAGTGAAAGATTTATTAGTCTAGGAATTTGATATTATAGTAGGTGAAATAGCATTTTATTATTGTAACTTTCTAAGGTGGTTCAAAATAATTTTTTAATGTTTTGTGTGATAGTCCATTTTTTAAGCGAGGGGAGTAGGGCAATTTGAGCTTCAGGGACAGTTGGGGACTGGCCATACGGGCAATCTGACAAATGCCAGAGGGGCCGTCGATCGTCTTGGAAAAGTTAAGTTTAATGTAAATTTGAAAGAAAATCATACAAAATGCCAGGGCCGTTTGTAATTTCCGATCCGCCCTTGAATCAGAGTCTCCGTAGTTTCTTTTAATTTCTTACAAAGTTCACACTCGTATCAAATGTTTCAAAATTAAAAATAATTCATGAAAAATTTCATAATCTTACCTTCTTTTTATCCCTCATTGAACCTTTACCCCGCACCATTATTTTACAGCCTGTTTCTTGTTCTAATTGTTTTGCGGTCATTCCTCGTGGTCCCAAAATTCTTCCAACAAAATTGAACTGTAAAAGAAATAAAATACATGATCATTAGATTAAAAGACATTATCTATATAATTTACTCATAAGACACACACAATTATGTACAATTGTAACCTTGTCAAACAAGGGTCTGTCAATAAAATTTATTTTAATCTCTTATTATGAAATGATCATTTGCTTAAGGCAATTTAATTGCAAATTGTAGTTGAATTCAAATTTGAAATAGTTTTTTTTTTCATTACTCAAAGGTAAGTTAATCCTTTGTTTATTTATTTTGAGTTCTATTTTAATCGTTATTTATCACGTGTGTCAATTTAAGTTTCGTATTAATTTTGTGAAATGTTGACAAATTCAGTTATTTTTTGATTAATTGGCTATTTTATTTTCCTTGAAAAGATCAATCAAATTTAAATTTCAGATAAAAAAAAACAGGAATGATCAAAGTTATGAGTCAATTATGATGGATTAATTATAAGATTTGAATAAAATGACTCAATTAAATGTAAAAAATGGTATGTAGATTAAAATTTTGTGAATTGCCGAATAATTGATCCTTGAAATATGAAATGAAATTTACCAGCGAATTTCAGTATTTGCAGTCTGCAGTACGTGAAAAATATCAATGCAGTTTTATGGGATTCGTTTCATTGAATAAATTAATAAATTTTTTTAAAAAATCCGCTTTTCTTAACATTTTTAAAAAGTCGCCATTTTGAAATTTTTTTAAAACAATTGATACAATTCTTCCATTATGAAAATTGTGGAAAAATCCTCCATGTTGATTACTCTTAAAACTCATCCATATTGAATTTTTAAAAAAGGCTTGCTATTTTGAAAAAAATCAGCCATTTTTGGAAAATTTCGAAACTTAAAACTTTTGACCGTTTACAGGCTCTGAAGGCTCTTGAGCCCAATATCACAGCTAATGAGTTAAAGTGTATCCTTGTAAAGTTCTTTATCCAATTAAAAAAACATTAGCAATTTTTCAACATTTTTAATCTTTTTTAAAAGTTTTTAGGCTTTGGAGGCTCTGGACCCTGATCCATGAGCCTGTAGTGGCTGCGTAAATGCTTTCACTTTTAATTCTCTCTTTTAATCTCTTTCACACAAAAAAGAAACAAACTCCGATGGACCATTACGTTGTTATGGATAGTGATCAGTGACAGAGTGACGGCGGACAAATCGTCTGTAATAGCGCATTTTTTCTTATGAAATACACTAAAAATGCGAGAATTTTGGGCGCTTTGTCATTCATACAATACTGACATTTTCCAAATCATGAAATTTTCAAGAAAACCGAGGCAAATCGGGGAATTTTCCAAAATCAAGGACAAATTCAGGATTTTCAAAAATGTGCGAAGTTTTCCTAAATCGCTCAAATTTTAATTGACTCATTTGAAATCGAAGGCACCTTTATCATTTAAATTCATTACATTTAATTGTCCTTGGCACAAATCAGTGTTATAAGATAAAATTATATCCTTATTACATTTTAAAATGCATTAAAATCAAAGTACATAATCACATATTTCAAATTATTTTTCGAAAACAAACAAATTTAACATCAAAAATGAATTAAAAATGACTTTGGAATTGTTTATTTTATTTTAACAATATCAATAATAACTATTTTAATATTATTTGTATTTTGTAACCATATAAAATAAAATAAAATATTTCTAAATACCAAAAGATAAAACAATAAATACGTTCACAAGTCATCAAGAGTTCTCTATGAGTAATCGAAATGTTATTGGTAAATTAATTAAATGCTGTGGTAGCTTTTATTTAGAAAAATTTGATTATTTTGATGACAGTTTTATTGCCCTATGATGAAAATGTTTCAAAATATCCACGGATGTGATTTCTTTGCATCTTAAGGTTGAAATCTCAATCAATCAACAATCTAATAGTTTGTATTTTTATTTCAAAAACACAAAAAAACAGTTAATAGCATAGTTCAATCATAAATAATTGTGTGATAAACGATTTTACTACATAAAAATCATGGAAATACGCCTCATTGACAATTAACTCAGAAATTTTCACGAATTTTCAATAAATTTTATTGCCGTAACATGACAAATGGATAAGAAAAATAAAAATGTCTTTCATTTGTATAATAAATTTTATGGATTTCACTGAATCATCGTATTGAAATGAAAATTAATGGAAATTTAAAAAAACAATAAGCACTTCATCGAACGTGTTTAATTTTAAAAGGCTTTTTATTATTACAATTATCTGTATTTTTTTTGAGTTCAGAACAGTAATAACGACAATTTTTCGTTTAAATATTTCTGACAAACTAAAGTAAAATAAAAAAATAACAATCATATTCGTCTTATTATTATTATTCATGTAAAAATCACTCAACGTGTTAAAATGGTGTGTTATGATTTTCAACCACCTACGCTTTGTTTTTAATGTGTTTTTGAAAATAATGCGCTTCGGACATGTTTTGAAGTCCGTCTATTTTAAAGGAAAGAAAATGGATAGGGTCAATGAAATTTCAAAATTGAAGCTCAAAGGGGATCTTAGAACCTCGATCAAGACCACAAAAAAGTCAATGAAATTCTAGCTCAAAGTCCCCTTGATCATAAAAACCCTGAATATGCACTCCCATACAAAGTTTCATGAAAAAACTTCCCTAATTTTTTTTTCAATTTCATTAATAACAATTTTTGTATTGTTGTTGGCTGTAAATCAGAGATCATTCTATATAAAGAACTTTGTAGGTTGACGACTTTTTCTGTGACTAATTTTCAAGAAAATCAAGAGAAAAACAACTTGGATCATGTCATTCAGATTCATGAAAATATAACATCAGAGGGCAAAACAATAAACAATTTAATATTATAATAAAAATAATATACCTCATTTTTTTTCTTCTTAGCACAGACACAATTAACTAAAATTTTAAATAATCCATAAAATTGCATGTGGCAATAAAAGTGCAGTGTTAAAATTCGTGTAAATGCTTTAATCTTAATTTATGTTGACTAGTCGCAATGTCTCGAAACCGAAATTAAATTTTAAATTTGCTCACATTAGTTGAAAATTGATTTTACTTGAGTTGTTTTTCATTCTTATTATTGACTTTGAATTTTTCTTGTTTTTTTTTTTTGACAAAGTACTTTTGTGAATTTCAAAATACACATTTTTGTTTATGAATAAAATTCATATGCAATCATCCACATAATTTGTGAGAATTTAAATACATAAAATGTGTATAAGCATTTTTGTTTAAATAAAAAACATGAATTTTTCAAATTAAATACAAAAAGTAACAGATTTGTGTGTGTTTTTTCCATGTGAATGGCATGCAACATTCCTTAAAGTATATACACAGTATTGGAAAATGAGGTTATTTTAAGAAACTGATTTAATGTAATATTATTTTAAACAGTGTTTTTTATCTCAATAGGGAATCCAAACCCTAAGGGTCTACAAATTCAATGATGATTCGCTTGACTGTAAGTTGAAAATTATCCGCAACACGCTCGAGTCAAGCAATTCTTTTAACTTCGTTATAACGAGATAGATCTTGAAGTACAGTTAAGCACTCATGAACTAATCTAGAATTAATCTGTAAGGAAGTCAAAGGTTACATATAGATGCAGCTTTTGTTCCAGCAATTTCCAGGGTTTGAATAATGGCGATAACCTCTGTTTGAAAGATTGTCGCAAAAGCTAAAACTCTCGGAGTAAAAACCCGCTAAAGCAATGCCGTTCATGAGTGATCGTCAGTGAAGCAGGAATTAGAAACTTTAGACAAATCACTACGGCTCGCAAATAGAACACTAAATGCTTGTAAAATCTTCAAGGTTGCGACAGGTCAATTGAGAAGCTCATCTAGCTTCCAAAATAGGCAAGTCTCTAATCATCAGGTTAAGGATGTTCGAGTATCTATCCGAAGCTAGCTTTGAACTCAGGGCATTAGCTCTTTTAAGTCTATACAAAGTTTTCTAGGCCTCGAACTACACGTAGATGTGAAGTGAAGGTAAATTTAGCTCTCATTGAATTCTCATAGCACATTTAAAAGCTAAGCAGGCCATTTTTTGTAGCTTGTCCAGGGCTTTCTGATTTCGTCAGTACTGACTTTTAACCACCAGACATGACGAGAAAAGACAGCCGAAGGACGCCCTTTAGCGGTGTTAAACCAGTGAGTTCACTGATGGTTATAAATCCTAAGAGGCACCTTAGGTCTTTTGACACTGCCAAAACAGATCTAAGGCAGTTATGCAGCGTTGAGTAACATGAGGGATAAAAGAAAGTCTTCTGGTCCAGGGTGGGACCTAAGAACTTCAACGGAGAAGTATCTATAGGCACACCGAAAATAGTTGGACAGCTAAGGTTTTCCAACTTACGCTTCTTAGTAAAAAATACCGAGTGCGTCTTTTCAGGTTGACAGTTTTCAACGACGTTCAAACCTATCTATGTTCTTTCATACGGAGTTGGAATAAAACGATCAACGACGAAGCACGTGACATCATCAGCAGAGCCCACGGTAGTGAACCTAGCATCTGTCAGTTCAGTAAGAAGGGAGCCAATCACCAGTAACCAAAGAAGTGGAGAAAGAACTCCGCTTATGCTGATTAGTTTATTGAGAAGGTGTGGACACTTTCCTGAACTGAACCAGGTCTAGTGGACTTCTAATTATTTTAGTTGATTTGCTAAATTTGGTTTCTTTTTCATCAGATAAGATGATAAATTGGTTTGCGCAATGAACCCACGAGAGCTAGCTATCTCATGTAGGGATCGTCCTTGAAATCTGATCTAATTTTAACTTGAATTTTAAAATTCAACGCAAGTCTTTTCATCTCAAGAAAATTCAAGCACATTAATTTTAATTATAAATATTTTAATTTAAAACAATAATAAACTAATAATTCATACAGAAAAGAAACATTATTTCACGTATCATAAACAAAAATTAAATTAAAATTATCGGATAGAACGAGCTTTAGTGGAAAACGTTTCATAAATTATATTAAATATAAACATTTTGTACGTTTTTCTTTCAACTTTTTCATCAAATTCAAAATTTTCTTGCATTTAGGCTTCAAAATTCAATTTCCATACGATTTCCTTTTATTTCATCATAATTGCATCTGAGCCCTCATTTATCTTAATAACACTTTTTTATAAAAATAAAATCTTTAATTATCTTAATAGTAAAATCTAACATTGTATAACCTCAGTGCACCTCTCACGTCATCATTTGATAAAAACCTTAAATTAAAATGCACTAATAATTAAGTTACGAAATATCATTCATTCATAAAACGAGCCAAAAAGCCAGAAGCGATTCATTGTACATTCACATTTATTAATTTTCAAATACAATGTGATACTTAGCAATTTTATTGGTATTCTAACTTGAGGCAACTTTTATTTGATGAATAACTGGATTTGATAAATTAAATTATTCCAGGTATTAAATCATCATAAAAATTCATCAAACGAATTAAATTGTTATTTAAATTGAATAAAAATCAATAAAAAATTATCACCATATGGTATAATTTATATTTTTTTTCATATTCATATTAAATTCATTTAAAATACCAAGAAAATTTGAGTTTTACGATTTACTCGTAGTACGTTTCAACAAAAAAATATTCAATGAACTGTTTTTTCTTCATCATCTTCTTCATTCACAAAAATAACTTTTTTTTCTTTTTCTATTCATTTTTACATGAAATAATGATAATTAAAAATAGTATATAACATAGTTTTTGGCATTCATTTTAATTTCAAAAGATTTAAATTCCGATTTTTAAAATGAAAGAAAATATAATTTTCATATAGTCGTTATAGTTCATTTCCTTTTTCCACATGCATGTGCTACGTGAGATTATACGAGGAAAAGAGCATTCATAACGCGCTAAAAATAGAATCACTACATTATTATATATAATTTTTATTAATATAAATATTACGAGTAACGTCTTTAATTTGTATTAAAATATGAATTTAATTTGAAACGCATATCGAATTTTGAGTTCTTTCACTAAATTTTAATAAAAAATTAAATCTTAATCAAGATTTTTGATAAAAATAAAATTATTTCATGTCATTTTTTGTTGAGATTTATAGAAGATACAATTTTGAAAGCTCATTCATTAATAATCAAGTCAGACAATGTTTAAGTAAAAAATTATTACACAAAATTCATTGTTAGCTTATTTTTTTTGTTAGTTTTTTTCACTCATTTTTTAACCTATTCAATGCTTATCAATGATAATATTTATTCAAATCTGAGTCTTTTGAACGATTTTTTTGAGAAATTGTAAGAATCATTTTTTTTTAATGAAAGGCTTACATTTAATTCCAATCGGACCGTAAAAGTCCCTTTTGTTGTTCAGATCCAAGATGGGTCAAAAAGACCCCAAAAAGCGGCTGGGTTAAAATTTGAATTTAAAAATATGAAAATAAAATGAGATAAAAATAAATCCATTTTGGAGCTGGATCTTCAGGTCCATACTTGTTTTGTCGAATTTAAGGGTTAAATTTAATGAGCTAAACTTAAGGGTTAATTTAAATTTGGCCATGTTCGATTAAAATTATTTTTTTATCTGTTTTTTTTCTTCTAATGTATGACATGAGACAATCGATATGACAACCATAACATTACAAAAATGTTAAAAACAATGATTGATGCATTTCAATTTAAGACTTTTAAGGGATACAACAATAGAATACGCTCCATGATGTCTGCTTAATTTGTCATACTTCTTCTCATATGTAAATTGTGTTAAGTTTTTATGTGCGTATTCTAAAATATTTTTAATGATAATGTCATGTAAATAAGATGCAAATTGTGTGTTATGGTGATGATCCAATGGCTCAACAAAATCAATGAGAGAAGTAATTTGATGTTATTTATTTAAAAAATGTTAATTTATTTTCATTTGGGCTCGTGTCAAAGAGTTGTAAGGTAATATGGGTGGCACTTTTGAATTGGAGTCTCATCAGAAGCAAGTTCTTGAACACAGTGTCTCTGATTATGGCAGAATTTTCATTGACTTGGCGTAGAAACTGAGAATTTTTATCTAGACAAAAGTTCGCTTTTAAGATCAGTGATGGTGGAAAATGGAATCAGTGACGGTGTGTCCAGCATTACCCTTAGATCTTTCACGATAGTGCATTCAAGGACTTTGAAGTCTTCTATCATTGACACAAGTTCGTCACCATTTCTTTAAAGTGTCACCCCCTTGGCAAAATTCAATACCACTACGCATGTTTTTCTGGCTATATTTTATCGATATATTTTTAGGGATAAAACCCTTACAATATGCTAACTGAGAGAAACGTCAAGTCATCTTTCTCTTTTTTTTTGAAACTTGTAAAGAACGGACGCATTTGTCCGAGATCAGCATTTTTTAATAAAGATTTAAAGTGAAAATAGAACCTGTGTTTCTTTTAGAGAAATAAACCTCACAATATTAATGAATGATTCTGCTATTTATAAAGTATACCTTAAAAAAAGTGTAGTGAAAATATGGACGGTGTAAATTTAGAAAAAAGCATAAATATAGTGATATTGGTAGGTGAATTAAAATTATAGCATATATATAGCGTTAGACCATAAACCAAAATATAGTCCTGGCAATAGTGGCGAATTGGCCATACGGGCAATCTGCCAATACCAGAAAGGCCGCAGTGGACCGTCCTGTAAAAGTTAAATTTAGCGTAAATTTTGAAGAATATTATACAGGATTTCAGGGCCTTTCTTAATTTTCAATCCACCCCTGCTTCGTAAGAGGGTCATATGGTCATATTCTCACTAAATATATAGCAATTCGTTGTCAAAGGGGTAAGGTCGCAAGCACTGCTTTTAATTTTACAACACTTCAAGTCGTGTGGATGGAGTTGATTAAGATCACGAAACACAATGAACCCAGGTGACTGCTTACAGGGGCGGATTTAAAATGATCAACGGCATTCTGTATAATTTTCTTTAAAATTTACACTAAGCTTAAGACGATTTAGTGCAGAGCGTACAGTTAAGTTCCAAGTATAGTTGCATGGCTAGATACGATAAGAGTGTATTGACTTCATGAACTTCATCTTAAGTAATTTTAACGAAATACTTTTTATGGTTCATAATCATACTCAAATTAGAGTAAAAAACATTTAAATAATTAAACTAATGGTGATTAATCCGATTAATTTTCATAAAATTCAAATCAATTTCAAATTAAAAAAAAATATTTTTTAAACATGTTTTTGAAAAATTAATAACATAAAATGTAATAAAAAATTAATAATAATAAAAACAAATAAAATAGTAGCCGATTATTATCTAAAATATTTACTTAAATCGTGTTTTATAGAACAAGTGTATTTTTTTCTTGCTTTACAAGTTTTTACTGTGTATCGAATTCAACAAGATAAAAAGAGACGTTCAACGTTTACCTTGTTCCGATAAGCACTAACACTGTTTAATATATTTATTTTATTTCTTATCTTTTGAACTTACTTTAAACTACTTGTATTTGTATTCGCTACTATTTAATAACAAAAAATATGATTTAACAGCTTTTAATTGGACATGAAGTTTATTTTTTTACCTGTGTACTCGACAATTTGATTCACAAAACAAATAAATAGAATTCAATTCACTTCCAAAAAGACACATGTGATTGGATGATTCATGATAAGAAAATGTAGTAAATGATAAAATTATTATTTTAAATGTCAATAAATAGAAGTTTAACAATTATTTGTGTAACGTGATTGATCAATAAATAGACGCACATTGTGTATGCGGTTATCTTCTGTTGAATGAAAAATGAATAAAATTAATTTGATTTGAATACTGACACAAACACACTAACAAGTGTTTTAAATGGATGGATATTAAAATGCTATTTGGATGTAAATTAAAATTCATATTATTAAAAAATAAATTTATGTGTTTATCAATGAAATAAATGAATGAATGGTTGAAGTGAAGTCGTATTTTATATGGATACGATTTACATTGACAGAGTCTGTGAGCTCCGATATCAAAAGGTTGAATATATCCTGTGACGGACTTATGAAGGGGGAAGGGGGGCGGGTATCAGCCATTTTAATGTTTAAATGTTTGCCAATTCTAGCTCCACCATAAAAAAGAATGCCAGTTAATGATCGTGATGCTCAAAAATAAATGTTGTTATAATTTTTGCCCCTTAATGTATGCAATACGTCGTAAGTTACTTCAAGAAAGTTGTAGCTGAAACTCGATGGTCAAACTAGCTAATTCACTTCATAAACGAGTTTTATTGGCAGTTAAATGAAAATTTAAGTTGCATATTCGTCTCATTCGAGTTGATCATCCGTTAAAAATAAAGTCAGTGCATAAACACAGACGATTTACATTAAATCTATTTGTTGTTATTTTAAATTCTTACAAGACAAAAATAAAAATTAAAAAAAAAAATATATAAAAAAATTCAAATGAAAACAAAGTTCTGACCATTATTTAGGAAGTTATTAACTTCTAAAATAAACTTTTATAAAAGGTAGGTGGCTAACTAAAAAGTGAAAAACAAGAAGCTTTCAAGTAAAATAAAGTATTTGAGATTAAACACAAATTTGTTAAAAGTTGAATTTTGAAGGTGAATATTCTTAAAAAATTGGTTTTCTGTTAATACCCAAAATTCAACTTTTAACAAATTTGTGTTTAATCTCAAATACTTTATTTTACTTGAAAGCTTCTTGTTTTTCACTTTTTAGTTAGCCACCTACCTTTTATAAAAGTTTATTTTAGAAGTTAATAACTTCCTAAATAATGGTCAGAACTTTGTTTTCATTTGAATTTTTTTATATATTTTTTTATTTTTTACTTTTTAGTTTTATTAAATGTTAATTTTTTTTAACAATTCTAAATTTCAAGTCGATGTGTTCACATTCTGTTAAGAGAATTCATGTGTATGTAAAAAAAAATTTTTTTCATGTTCGTGTTAGGTCTTTGGTGTCTTCGGCAAAGTTGTAGCTTAGGTTGAGGGGATTCTGAAAATATATTTTTTTTCCGAATTTTCCGGAAAATTCGTGGAATTTTTTTGAATTTTCACTAAAAGTTGTATGGCAACCCTATTTTTTTATATGGACACCCTAATTTTTTTTTACGCGAGCACCTCGGCCAACGAAAATAAGGCATAGTTTCAGAAGAAACTATGGGTCCTGGACGTCTCAGAAAGGCTGTGGCGACGTTTTTGCTTAGTAATTTTTTGTCAATGTGACCTAATATAAAAGTATTATAATAACAAACATCAGGTAAAATAAAATATTATTTTATGTTAACAAGTAACTATTACAAAACTAGTAAAAATATATACATAGATCATCGCAATCATCATTGTGAAATCTGTAGGTGGAAAGCTGCTACTAATACCATGTCATTTTCATGTCTCTAACAAATCATATCTTTTTGTATTTATTTAAAATTCACATCTTGAAGAAAATTCTTTTATTTTCTACTCGTTCATTTCATTATATAACAAAAAATTTAAATTAAAAGAAATATTCATTATAAAATTAATGTCATTTTAAAACCAGTTAAAAATCCAGAATTTAAATCTAATCAGTGTATTTAACTTCAAGCTGATATCAAATGTTCTTTGCTCTAAATTTTTTTGACATTTAAACGCACATTTCAAGACAAAATAGTGGAGAATTTAATAACAAAATTAATATGCACATACATTAATATTATTTTTTTATTTTTTTTTTTTCATTCAGATTTGGAGACAAATGTTTTGCAATTTGAATATAATTTGGATCAGAAAAATGTTAACTTTTTATTGACAGAAAATTAAACAGGTTTATTTTGATTCAAATTATTATCTTACTCTTAAATGGCATTTTGAATTAAAGTAAAAAAACAAAAAAAAACAAATCAGATTTGGTTACGATTGAAATTGACCATGATTTTTATCAAAAAAATCATTGTTTACCTTTAAGGGTTTAAATTTGAAGTCGATTTTTGGCTATTCAATTAAAGTTTTATTAATGAGCAAAAATTTTGATTATAATCAATTAATTTAAAAAAAAATGTAAAAAAGTAATCGTGAATGGCATAAACAAGCGCATTTTCATTTATCCAATTCGAAATTGTTATGATAAATTTAACATTTTCTACTGGTGTCCCTCTCATTTCAGATTGAGAGTGAATAAAATGGCCTTTAATAAGGTGACAGAGACAGACGGTAAAAATGTCCTCAATTAACCATTTTTTTTCAAAAACGAACGGAAAACGCGATGAAAAAAAAACAGAATTCAGTGATACGAGTTTAACCAGAAATCGTAATCAATTACTACAAATCAAATTATTTTATAACATGAAAAATGTATCTCAATGAAGTGAGTTCATTTAAAAATTATTTAAAAAAAATAGATTAACATTAATAATTTAAACAAACTATAACTAATAATATCATGAGAACTGAATCAATACATAAATTTGAAGAAATATGTTTAAATATTTACATAAGTTTTCTTGTCAAATGGGCGCTAATTTTATCATAAATATAATTTATTTTCATATAATGTGAAACAAAATTAGAGTTATTAGATAATATTTTTTCGGATATGAATGAGAATTGCAAAGAAAATATATCAATGGAAAAATACTTTGACTGACGTTATCAACGACCTTGACAACAATCTCAACGTTAAAGCCTTTGTAGTCGATTTTGGAAAAGTCGGCCATTTTTGAAAATTTGAGATTTTCGTCATTGGCGCGTATTTAAGTGATTGGCGACGTATTTCATCATTGACGAAATTTTTTTAATGATTAGGATTTTTTCGTGATTGGCGACTTTTTCGTGATTGACGCCTTTTTATGTCATTGACGACTTTTTTCGCCATTGACGACTTTTATCGCCATTCACGATTTTTTTCGTGATTGACGACTTATATCGACATTGACGACTTTTATCGCAATTGATTGGGGACGTCTTTCGTCATTGGCGACATTTTTTAATAGTTGGTGACTTTGATACGACACAACCGCGTACAATACGCACATTTTTTTCCAAATGGACAGAAATGCGTTAAAAATTCATTTAAAAATTGTGAAAAAGTAATTAAATTTTCTCTAAAATTCATTAACATCCGTGAAAAACGAATGTACTTTCAAAATTTCACAGGAAACTCATCCGAAATTTCTTAATAACATATTTTTGTCAGGTGTCGATTCTAAAACTGCTACTTTGTAATTTTCTTCATACATTTTACTGTAATCACACCTTTTTGTATTTAAAAATAAAACGTTATACTTTTCTTTTTACAGTTCACCTCATAATTTAATTAAAGTGTATGTCTTATGTCAGTTTTTTTTTCGTTGTAAAAGTAATTTTAAGCAAAAGATCGTCATACAGTTCATATTTACAATCTCTAGTTTTTAAACCATTTTCTGGCAAAAGGACAAATTTATGATTATAAATATCATAAAATTTCATATTTCAATAAGCATAAATTATGAATTTTGTTTTACACACATCAAAGAAGATGATAAATCAGTTATGCTATTTTATTTTGATTAAACTCGTCACATTTTATTTAATTTTTTTTAGTTTTAATTTTTCATCATAAAATGATCTCCCATGCAGTGAATTTTACGTTTTTTATTACAATTTATATAAAATTTAACTATCATAGTCACTAGACGACGAGGCACAACATTAATATTAAATTACAATTTTTTGCATTTTTTTTAATGTTCAATTTTGTATCTGTGATTTTTCATTGACATTTGGGGTTAAAGTCAATTATATCATAAATTTGCATAGTAAAATAATAAAAGTAAAATAAAACTTACATCTGGATGTTCTTTTGTTGGTACATATACTTTTTCATTTAATGTGATTGCTTGTCCATCTGGCTCTGGTAACTCTAATGGCTCTTTTCTGACTCCGTTTATTTGAAATAGTGATGCTCTGACTTTTGCAATTTCTGTAATAAAGCAAAAAAAAAATAAAAATAAAATTATTTAGAATTGCATAGACAAACACTTTTTTGAATGCGGTAGTTATTGATGCGCTATTATATCGTTAAACGATGCGTTGTTAACCTATTAACCCTTTCATACTAAATTCACAGCAATAAATTAAATTTAATCATGTCGACTTGAATTTATAAGAAAAACATTGTATTTAAGCTATTTTTATTGTAACATATTGTAATTTATTAACTTTTAATAATATGGTTTAGGAAAATATCTTAACTGTGAAAAAAAATTGCACGATAGATGAATTGAATGGAAAAATGATTATAATAATAATAATAATCCATTTAAAGCGTATACCTGACACAAATTAAACTGCATGTTATGCTTTAGGTGAAAAGTTGATTGTTGTAAATAAGAGTTTATTAAAGAGGAAATCGATTAGGAACGCCTCTTATTGCATCTTAATAAATTTTATTGAAATGATGAATATTTGAGAGGTAGAATTTTTTTTGTAAAATTATGAAATATTACTTTAAAGAAGGTCAAATGAGCATTCACAATGTGAGGGTTTGATCTTATCTTTAAAATTTTTGTTTTTATTTTGACTGAATGGGGAAACGACTTGCCTCGACTTCTCACGGTAAAAGTCCATTGTCTCTTAAAGGCTAAAAATTAAGCGTTTTACAGTTAGGAGTTCGAGGTCGAGTTTGACAATTAATGTACTATGTGAGTCTAGAGCTGACCCGGCATGAAAAATCAAAAAATACTTCCTCTATAAGGAATTACGCTCTGATGGCGCTTCGATCGCTTACAAGGGTAACCAGTAATCGGTATCATTCTGCCTTCAAAAGTACTGAGACAACAAGCTCTCATCACAACAGCTCAACGCAGTAATGCATTTGCCAATTCAATACTTCACGATCAATACAGTCAATTTGTAAAAAATATATTACCGATTAGAGGATTATATGAAGCATCCATAGCACTTTTTGAATAATATTTTAAATAGTAATGTAAAGTTTAGCTCAAGCACACACAGTTATAACTCAAGACATAGAACACGACTTGTCAAAACATTGAAAACTAAGTGTCTGTCAAAAAAGAATTTCCTTCATTGGACCAACGACTTAAAATAATCTGCCAGCAGACTGTTTTGAACAAGACACACTCAAAAAGTTTAAATCCCACCTTTCTATACATCTCCACAAAAAAATACCTCAATTTATATCCTAAATTTTAATTCCAGAGTTTTGATTTCTAATATTTAACTTTAAATGAGGCTAGGGCATAGAAGGGCCACCTCTAAAAAGCTATTACAGCACTGAAGTGGCCCATTATATCCTTTCAGTAGTTTTGCTTTCTTAATCATAATAATTGCAAACAATCCTACTGAAACGTTTAGTTCAAGACCTCTCTCCTCTTTTTGGCACAGAAAAAGAGACTATCTTGAAAATGGAATGCAAACCCCTCAAAGAGTAGCAATCTGATTATTAATCCAGCAATCCCTATACCAGATGCTCATTTCACAAAAAACGAATGGATTAAAACAATTCGTAACAGAACTAAATATTCAAGGATTTTTGAAGCAAAACATAGATGGGGGTAAATTAACTACCATCTTGCAATTGAGGTAACCCATTTCAAACTCTTGATCATATCATAATTGAAGTTTAAGTGGATGAAAAAAATTTTGAAGTGAACAAAAATCCCACGACCAAAGAACTTCCTATATCCTGAAATGTATCGTTCAATCAGGTCCTTGATCAGACTAGTAATCATATATAAAAGCAAATCACTGGTACAGGGCACACAAAATCAATTTAAATGCAATTAATCGAGTAAAATATTTTGATGAACTTATCGACCCACCTATCAAATCCACTTCAAATCACTGCATGCCTCACTTCAGATTTTATTTGCATTCAATTCACATTACTCACTCCCATCATCTTACACGATCATGATTGTTATTGTAAAATAACACAATATCAAAACTAAATCATCTTATTGTATTCCGAACGAACTCAAACTAAATTGTAAAAAAAAAATTAAGTTATAAGAAAACCATTTTAAATACAGTCAAGTCTCCATTTAGTGAAAAATGAGTTGTAAGTAATGACTCTTTTTAATAAAAAAAGTCAGTTTCTGTGGATCAACATTTTCAATAGGTACTGGTTGCTACTATTTACATAGAGTATTTACATACAAATCGTTTTTTCACTACATGGAGACTTCACTGTATAATAAAAAAAATCAACATAAAATCTCTTATTTAAAGCAAATAATAATCAAATAAAAAAAAAACAGACAAATTAGCGATGTAAAATTCGTATTTATGTTTAAAAATGTGATTAATTGTTGATTTGAAAGTAAAAATATTTTAATTTTGATGTTCCGACTCTCTTGACGCGTGTTTGAGCATGTATTCGATTACTGTTCAAATATTCATTCGTGGATCATTGTTTATTTTTCTTTCATATTCCTTGCCAATTACAAATAAATTAATGAGCTCAAGACAAAACCTTATCAACAAAAATTCATTTTATTTTATTATTATTTTAATTTTTTATTAAATTGTCTCTTATTTATTATGCAAAATGAGTTTTTAGTCTCATGAGAGTGTTTTAATTATTTCGAGAGTCTTTCTATAAACATTTTTTAAAACAATGGGTGTATTTTATCATCATCGTTCACATTTATTAAAAGTGATTTTTAATGTATTTTTTTATTTTATATTGAAATTTATCTTCACCATTACAAATTATTTGGTGAAGTTCATTAAAAATGTGAGACTCGTATTTTATTATATTATTTTTTTTTTTGTTTTGTTAAGAAACGTAGACAGGCATAATCGTGCTATTGTCGCATTCGAAATGGAAAAGCCTGGTCACTTATCTCATGAGCAAAAGGCAATGTTTATATTTTGATACAGAGAGTCGTGGTGAGTACTGTGAATAATAATAAAAATAATAAAAAAAAATAAAAATAATAACAAAAGTTACATTGTATTCAGATTTGACACAGAATATTTCTTTTTTTTGTTTTAACTTCAACTTTCTCTTTATTTTTTTATTATTTTTTGTTTTATTTCTCTATTGTCTATTAATTTTATTTTATTATGTTTTGTAATGGGTGATAAAATTGTGTTGTTACAGTTTTTGATATGGATTGGGAAGTGTCATATAATAATAAAAAAGTGGGATGTTAAAGTATTTTTGCGTAGGGACTAGAAAATATTGTATTACAGTTATTTAAAGGTTATTGCATGGCATTCTTTTAAAGGTATTTTAAAAAATTATACGTTATTTGATTTGAATATTACATATATCGGATCACATGTGACCAGCATGTGTTTCTGGACTTTTTGACCTCATAATGTGTGGAATATGTACTTGGTTACTTCAGCAATGTTCAAGCTTGAACTATTCTCTATAACTTTGCCTCAAAGCACTTTTAATTCAAACAGTTAAAAAGTTGGGTTTTTTTTCTAAAAAAACGGTTAAATTTTATTTATGTCGCACACTGGGTCAGGATACTATGATTTTTGGATACAATCCATTTGAACCGTTTATGAGCTTCATATGACTTCAAAAGTTCTAATTTAATGATTTGTTCTATAACTTTTGAATCAGTCAAGCAATTTTGAATATTTAGAAGATAAATTACTCTCTAGGCATGTGCATGTTTGCTCTCAAGGTTCATTTGATCCCTGAATGAGCTCCGAATGGCTCTAAAAAGTTTCATAATGAAACTTTTGTTCTGTGACTTTTAAGACGTGTTTAAAAGTCCACTTCAAGATAAGAAATCAGACTAATTTCTTTCTAAGTAATTCCTTTTAATCACCTTTGACCAATATGCTAATTCTCTTGTTCAAGTGTGTTTTCAAGACCCATCATGATTCGGTCATTGTCTGACAATGACAGACACCTTTTTGTTATTATTATTATTATTTTAAAATTAACCACAAATTTCAAAATTCTGTAATCAAAATAAAGAAATATTATTATAATACAATCATCATCATTACTCAAAAGTCACTTAGATATTCAACACATTAAACTTGCATAAAGCATTATTATTATTAATAAAATTAAGAACAATGTCAAAAAATCGTGCAGCACGATTCACCAATTCAATTGCTTACTAATTTAATCCAAACTAATTTTATTTTTTATTTATTTATTTACATTTAATATCATATTCTTATAATGAAAACATTAAAAAGAAACAAAAATACATTTTTTTTTTTTTTATTTAAGTAGTAATTTCAATTTAAGGTGATATCATTTCGATTGACATATGATACGCCTCTTGTTAGGTCATTTTCGATGACTTATTTTTTTTACTTCTTTTAATTCAATTGAATATGCAATTATTTTTGTATTAAGATAAAAATGTCTCATCATCATCATCCTTGAAAAGCATGTACTAGACTTTTTTAATTTGTGACTTAGTATGCACATTTATTATATGAAATTATATGAAAATTAAAAGAGAAGATAAAATGAAAAAAAAAGCATAACAGGTTCATTAACAATTAATTGAAGAATTTATTTGAAATAACAAAATTAAATTCCGAGCGTGTGCTAACTCGTCATATAAAAAGTATGTATTTTTATTGGATATTTATTTATTTATTTTGTAAGTGATCGTATAAATGTGTGTATGAAATTGTACCTCCAGCACTGACCCACTTAATGTATTGAATGTTTGTGTCAATTTTTATAATGTTTTTATTCTTTTTTTTTATAAAACTACGAATCTTTTTTATGAAGTAATTAAATTAAAATTTTGTATTTTAGATCAAATATCATAAGCAGTTGATGGTTAAATTTTATTTTAATATCGAAATTTAAGATGATTGAAAGACTTTTTCTAGAACTATTTTTACCCTCAGTTAACTTCTTGTGTCACTGAACTTATTTTAGCGCATTTTTTTAAATGTCGGTTGTGCGCGATCATGCTGTCCGTTCGTTTGTCTGTGTCAATGTCGCCAATTATTGAAAAATGTCGCGAAAAACGTTATAAAATCCAAATAACGATAACAATGATTAAAAAAAATCAAAAAACGATATGAAACATAAAAAACGATATAAAACTCAAATTTGAAGATTTCTTTTTAGTCAGTTTTTAAATTTTTAATAAAATTTGCGAATATTTTACATAGAAATGCGCTCGTGCGTTTTAATTTTTCTTGTCAAATCGTTACCAAAGCAGAAAAGACCAACCTTCACTTAAGGGTGTGAATCGTGGCCACTGACCAGGAACCATGAGAACATGTTGCTGTGCCTTTTTTATGGCTATTTGAACGAAATTTGTCCATTAAATCCATTAGAAATTCGATACCAACTTTTAAAGAAGCAGATATTTACTTTTAATTTTATCATCGAGTCCATTACAGATTTTTTAATAAAAATCATACTAAAAATTATGGTCATATGATCATTTTTATTGCTTTTAACTTCAAAAAAATAATAATAATTTCACAAGTCGAATCCATTCAATTTCGTCCCAAAAAGCCAAAAAGATAAAATTAAAAAAAATAAAATTAAATTAATAAATTTAATGATGAATAAATATAGACAAATATGGCAGCATCAAGTTGACGAAAAAGGCGAGAAAGTGATTTGCTGAACATTATTTGTATTTATTTATTAACTTTGTGTTGTCTTACTCACATATAATAACAAAAATAAATATTAATATCTTGAAATGAGACTCTTAAAAGACAATTTGTATTATTTTTTTTTTTAATTTTGGCTCGAACTTAAGTGTATATTAATTACAAAATCCTCTTTGAAAAATGTAATTCATTTACCGACATCGACATGCCAAAAAAATACATACCATTAAATATTTGAAAAGATTTCGAGTAACAAATATGACGTCATTCTGATTGAAAGTCTCTGACATAGTCTTATCTTGTAGTGGTTTATTCCGAGATTTACTTCATTTCAATTTGTTGCATTTTATTTTATCGCTATGGGAAAATCGAGTATGTGTGAAATATAAAACAGCAATATGTTACATGGAAAAAAATAACAAACATATATTTTGAAGATAGATAAGCTCTTTTGTTTGGTCATTTACATGTTTTTTTTTTGTTTAAATTCAAATTATTCTCCCATGTATGTGTAATCTGCAAAATATTTTCATTTCAAATAGCTAGTAAACGGTTTATGGAGATAATACAGAATAGTGATCAAATAAAGGTTTATTATCTTATGTTTAATATTCACATTGAATACAAAGTCTCTTTTGTTGTGAAATATTTCTCTTCTTACTAGATGAAACGCGATTGGGAGCGGCATATTGGTGGCGGAAAGTGATGTAATATCGTTTCGTAATAATTTTAGTGTATGTTTAGATAGTCAATTAGCTCATTCAAGAACATTGAACAAGTGATTGATTTGTGATTATCTCATTTTTAGAGTTAACTTTAGACGAAATTTATTTTTTTCTGATTTTTGCATAACTGCTCTTGAGAAGTTCATCGGAAAATTTTGAGGGTTTGAGTTCAAAAAATCCTTATTCAAAAGTAGTTTCACTAAATCAATCGAAATCCTGAGTTTTCAGGAACTGGAGAACGCGAATATCAAAAATTAAGAAACGTAGGATTTTCATAAACTGAGATTTTTTAAATTTAAGGAAGCTGTGAAATTGCGAAAAATCGGTAAAACCTTCAAAAACGTATGAAAAGTTTGCAAAACTTTCGGAAATAGCAAAAAATCGAAAAATTTCTTTTTTTTTGATTTTCGAATATCTTTGGGAAATTTCGCAGTTTCCGAAAATTTGCGATCCGCGATTTCGAATTTGGTGTAACTACCTTGAAATAAAGAGATTTTTGAACTCAAACCATCAAAATATGCTTTAAATTTTAGTCAAACTTGTGATCACTCATTTACTCTGCATTTTGAACCACTGGTTTAGTTTTGGGGGCGTTTTCAACTTAAAATGATATTAAATATTTGAAACTTAATGTTATAAGGCATTGCCTTTCGTAGATGCATGAAAATTTCGTTTAATGGAACTATTAAAAAACCTCTGGAGATACGAACCTTTCTAAATACACCCCATTTTTACGAAAGAATAGAGTGAAAAATGGAAGACAAGAACAAAAAGAACATTTATATAAGACGTCCCCTTAAAAAAGTAGAAACTTTGAAGTTGCAGGAAATTTCAACCTTGGTATGAAATTTTTTACCATATTTAAATTTGTTCTTTTTGAAAGAATGGACAAATTTGTTTTTGACTTCAACCAGATCCGAGTACTCCCTATACCCAAAAAAGGGGCCCGAAAATGGTCATTTTGTATGAAAAATCGCTAACTGTGCTATTTACGTTGTCGCCAGTTAATTTTTCTCATTATAAGCCCTGTCAAAATGAGTAGAGCACCTAAGGTCTCAAGAAACCCAGAGAAAATTTCCCTGTTCCCTAATTTTTCACTCAAATTAAAGTATTGTCCTTCAATGAGTAAGGTGAGCCTTTTCTAATCTCTGACCGGTTTCAAATAAAATAAAAGTGAATCAACATCTTCCATTATTTTATTACCTGAATAGCCTCTCCTTGATCATAAAATATCAATTAAAATCACATTTGCTTCTTCAATCCAATTCAATTTCTCCATAAAAGTCCGGTTTCATGGTGACAAATTTAAATCAAACACTCAATCAGAATTCAAAATACAATAACAAAAAAACAAAAAAAAAATGATCGAATTAATATTCACATTGTGCAAAAAAATATGAAGAAACTAGATCTGAAGTAGTTTTTATTATATGTGAAGAAGACTCATTTCAAATTCTTATGAAACACAAAACAAAAACATGTAAAACAACACTAAACAATAGATAAAATAGCAAGCCAAATAAAAAATGTGATACCATCTCATTGTTTTCAATTAAATCACTTTTTTTTAACCAGAAGTTACTTTGAGCAACATTACAACACAATAAAAAAAATAATGTTGTTAGCAATAATAATTAAGTGGGTGGAAATTCATTGAAAAGTTAAAAAAAAGTGCCGTAATGAAAGGGTGTCATCGTTTAAATAATAATAATATTATTGTATCAGCTTCCAATCAAATTCAATGTTCAATGCAAAAAAAATGAATATTCAACATGATGTGATGATGTAAAATTAAAATTTTATAAATCAAAGCGCCTTTTATTCTCTTTGTGTAAAAATTGAAAATGTAATTGTGATATTAATCACCGCACGCGTAGATTTTTTAATACAAATCTGTCAGCCCACACAGACGTTAACTGCATTTTTATTTGTTGTTCAAATTAAATGAAAAAAAAACTTGAGTTAATAGCTCAAAGCTATTATTATTAACATCTCAGGTAAATCTATGAATGAGCATTGAATTTAAATTGCAATGAGGAAATGAAGGCGAAAAAAATCAAAAATTATTTCTCTGCCAAAAAAAAACTTTGATTTTGTAACATTTTGATGCATTTACATGTGAAATTGATTGAATTAGTTCAATATTATGACATAAATTTAAGAATTGTAATAGATTTGCCTACACTCAATGACACTTTAACAACCTTTTTCTGTATTGTGTGTGTATTTCAAGTACATCACAGTTGGACATGACTCCTCCACTCGATGAAATAACCTTGAATTTATCATTAAATTAAAAAAAACCATCTCCCACACCATAACACTTCATTTGTTTTGAAAGGTAAAAAAAAGAATATTTCAATATAAAATATTGAAAAATTACATTTAAATATTTTCAAAGATAATCAGTCACTTTGACATTTTAATGATGTAGCTCACTCCAAATAAATGTAAATCGGTGACTTATTTTGAAAGAAAATGATACAATATTGCATTTAACATCATTTTTAGATGTTAAAAATTAGATTTTTATATCTAAAATTGTATAATAATAAATCAGACTAAAATGGATTTTGACAAAATTAAACATGAAAGGAATAGCATTGATACAATTTTTTATTATTGTTAAAGATGTCATCAAAGATGATCGAATTACTTTTTCTTGGTTATTTTTTTTTGGCACACCTTTAAATTTCTTATATAAAAAAAACAAATCTTTGGCATCTCACTTGATTCAAATTTAAATACAATGAAATAAGATAATTTAGTTCAAACGGCGTTTTTTGAAAACAAAATGCATAAATTAGTGATTTTTATCTTGTTTTAGATGCAATCATGTGCTGGGTGTCAAAAGTCATCGATATTTTACCGAATTTAATGTGCTACATTGATTTAATTTACTGTTTCATGCTGGTTTTGTGGTGATTATTTTTTATGATACAGACACGTGCCGTTATTTGAATGATTTTTCGAGGTCATATGATTTTCAAATCCTTTTAGAATCTCAAAATATAGCCTTGAAGAATCACTTCAGCGTTTTCTCTCAAAGCGAAAGTTAAGAATCTTTTTTGAATATGAAGATGAGTGTGAGGATACTTCTTCTGAGACCTGCTGGCCAGTTTCTTTGGCTGTTTTTTGCTTTTCGGTGGCTTCCAAGATCTCAGAATGCATGTCTACGAGAAGCTTTCGGGCCAACTCCAGTCTTTCTGTCACATATTTTCAGATCATTTGCGACTGAATGATAAAACTTTGGAGTTTTGAAATGCTCAGTGATATACACGGCCACAAGTCTGTTCAAATCATTTTAGAGGGCTGGAAAATTAATCTAATACCCTTATAATTTGGAGCCCAGTTGTAACTTAGTTATTAAATTTAAATAAAAACAGAAAGTTTTCCAATGTCGCAAAAATGTGTTCCCATTACCTTGTTAACACACACAATTTAAATTTTGAATTTTCAAACAATCATAATATTAGACAATCTTAAGGACACAACCTACAATTCACAATCAAATCGCCCCGTTGTTGAATGTAAAAATTCATACATGCAATTTAAATGTAATAATGATATAATTTTCATGCAAATAACTACTTTAAAATAATTTTATTATTACTTCATTATCATTCAAACTTTTGTCTTTTTTTAATTTTATTTTGATTTAAATTTAATTGCATTGTAATTTGACAAAAGCAAGTTCACTTCAACACTTAATCAAACATGAACAACAATCATGTCAGTTCATAAATCAACAGAAAAATTATAAAACGCATTTCACCTCTTCTCCTTGTCAATAATAATTCATCATTTTTGAATGTGACACCTTTGTTAAATTGTAAGAAAAAAAATAAACAATACGATACCGTTTGTTAAATTCAAATATTTACAAGTTCAATGAGATTCAGACAACGTGCAAAAAAAATGAATACAATATTGTGCACTTGAAACATGCAATTTTAAAAACACTTCTTTTTCTGTGTCTACAACGATGAATAAATTGATAAACACGAGACACGACAACATCTCACATTTTAAAAATTTCTTTTCAATTCGTTTTCTTCCCATTCTACGAGTTTGCATTTTATTTTTTTGTTATTATTCTTCATGTGTAATGGTACCAAAGCATGGCTTTTCATTATTATTATGATTGCGTGCAAAAAGAAAACGAAATGTAAGAGAATAAAAATATAACGGGATTGTGCATGAACTTATGGACACACAATAATGTGAAAGAGAATTTTTTATTGCGTAAAATTTGTTGTAGATTGAAAAACAATAAAAGAAAGATGTGATTCAAGTAGAATGATAAAGCATAAAAGAATTGTGTCAAAAATGCAGAGACAGGAACATGAGTATTTGCTTTTATTTCATTTTATTAATATTTAATTAGTGCTTCCTTTGTCTTAATACGATTTTAATAGCATCTCAGTAAATGAATCGAAATAAAAATTTGAGGATCATTAACATATTGATCAAATAAATCTGCCGGTATTCGAAAAATCATGTCATTATAAGGTAAAAACAACATTTGAGTCCTAATTAAAAATAATCAAATTATTAATTATCATCCTCATTAATTAATTATCAAATTTCAATCTTGTTAGGTTAGGCTATTAACAGGCTTTGATTAAATTTTCGTCCTAAAACTCAATTTTATGTTCGGAAGAAACAGAAAAAAAGCGAAAAGCAAATTGATTAGGTTCAGTTAAATTTCATACCTTTATTAAAATGGTGCACAGAAAATGAATACCAATTTTGAATGAACATTTTAAGGTTTGATCTTTTTTTTTTTTGAATTTTACATTCAGTATTATGATAAGTTTTCAAAATTTCAATTTAATAAGGATCAGATATTAAAAAAATAATTTTTAAAGTTTTCTTATGATTTGTAATTTTTCGCTAGTTATTGTCTGCAAATTTTGTAATTTCCATCCAATTTAGAGCCTATAAGCCTTAAAAAACCTCAAAGCCTTAAAATATGTATTTGTAGCTTAGACTTTAACTTAGTTATACATTATTTTTTGGTACTATGAGAAGTGCTGGGAAGAAAATGAGTTGAGAAATGAAATTGGGTGAAGGATTGAAATGAAGAGAGGGAAGACGTCAGTTGAGAGTAGAACGCTGAGGTGTTAACATCAACAATTCTAGAAATGAAATAATTCTTAAGAAGTTAAATAAAGGAAATACATTTATTTCGTTTAAAGGAGGCCTTTTATTTAGCCCAGGACTAAA
The DNA here is from genome assembly GCA_900002565.1 of Culicoides sonorensis. Lineage (NCBI taxonomy): Eukaryota > Metazoa > Arthropoda > Insecta > Diptera > Ceratopogonidae > Culicoides > Culicoides sonorensis. The sequence goes on along the minus strand of LN483471.1, from coordinate 1,190,447 downwards.
GAGGTAAGAAAACTTTTTAGTGGTGCGAAAAAAACTTCACAATACTTCCAGAATAAAATATTCATATTTATATATTTATTTATATTTTTAAGCGACCGACACGGTATTGAGATACAAATTTTAATAACTAATGGCAATTTAAGATAAGAAATAAAGGCCAATAATACATTTATATAGGATAAAAAATCAGCAACAATGTAAAAAATACGTTTGGCTTAATCATACCGCTTGCGATCGATCAGATCACATCAGATTTGTAGGGCGGCTATTAAGCCTGCACTCTGGCCATCAGCCGGGCCCTTTGTGCATACACGTTATTATTATCCGAAAGACTTAGCTTTTATCATGACACCCCAAATTGAGTATCCAATTGACTCCGTACAAATTTCATGCAAATTTAGTTTTCTTTTTTCTTACACTTTTTTAACATGAGTTACATATAACACAATTGATTAAAATATCAAACAAAATCGTTAATACAAAAAATTACTGAAGAGTAAAAAACGTATGTCACACACATAAAATTTATAGCGCATACTAATTAGTCATTGTTATTTCATTTAATTCTGTCCATATATCATTAAATTAAATCATTCCAAGTTAAAAATATAATAAAACAAATGAACATTCATCACGACTCAACACTAAACATTACTAGATCAAATTCATGTCATATGTCACATTATATGATTTTTTGTTTTGTTTTAATTTTCACATATTTATATTTTTTTAATACACGATCATTTATTTACGGTTTGCATTTAATTTGATTACATTTCATACAAAATTATGGTCAATTCTTTTTAATTTCATTTAAAATCATTAAAATCCATAATAATTCTATTAATATTTTATTAAATTGCGAAAATTAAACAAAAAAAAACTGTTATTTCACACGGTGATTTATTTATTTTTTGTTTTATAAAAATTAAAGTAATAAAGTTAACAAAGGAATTGCGCGCACGGTAGCAGTTAAGTTAAGCCCATATAAATTTACACATATCTCGTAACAGTAATTTTGTTTTTTTGTTGTTGTTGTTAAAATTCTCAATTCATTCATAAGTTGAATTAATTTTTTTTGTTGAGAAAAGGCAACATCTGATTCTTTTTACGCAAGTTTAACAGTGTGCGAGTGTATTTATCACCTATCTCTTGAACTAGTTTTGATAGTTATGAGTTAAATGTTATCAAACCATATGTTTAAATGATCCAGTTTGAATAGAATTCCCATTAATTTGTATTGATGTGATCGGGTGGTGATGCGAGAGTTGTTGTAATTGACATATGACGCCGACATGACCACGTTGTTGTTATTTTTTTGTAAAATGTAATAATTGTAAATGAGTGTCTGTAGTATAGATTTGCACGGACTGACACAAATTACGTTATGAGTGAATTTTTTTACGTTTTATATACACAATTAAAACAGTTATTGATGAATTTGCTTTTTTTTTGTATTGTTATTGTTTTGATATAGTTTTTCTTTACATGAATTATGATAGTGACCATCTGTGAGCTATGAGTTTGGCTCTGAAATTTCTAATTTAAATTAAAAATTGTTTTACTTTTGACATCCTCATTAAAATACAGCAAAAAAATCAACATAGTTTCTATTGTTAACATAAAAATTCCTTTTTAAATGATATTTTTTATTGTTATTACCATCTGTATAAACTTTGTTTCATTTATTTAGCACATTCACATAAGATGCATATAAAAAATAATAACAACTAACAACAATAAAACATATTTTTTATGTGAACATTACTCTTTACTGATATTTTTTTTCATTATAATTTTTATTTTAACACTTTAACTTCAACATATATCATATGACAACATAATAATAATAATATTAACAAAAAATGGAAAAACGTAATTTTAGAATTGCAGATAAAAGTGCATTTAGGTCTCTTTTAGATATGAATTATGCAGAACATGCAGCTTCTTTTACTTTAACCCAGACAAAGTATTGTTTTTGCCATCCTTAAAAAAAAAAATTTAATTTTGAAAAATAAAATTATTTTGCTTTGACAATTTTTGTGTTAATTTAATAAAAAAGAATTTGAAAAGTCATTTTGAACAGTCTTCGATACTGTTCATTTATCAAAATTAAGATTTTCAACGGATTTGAACCACATTTGCCTTTCCTTCTGCAAGGGCTGTGGCTGGGTTAAATTTTGACATTAAATTCGATATTTGATTATTTGATAGGCGGACAAGATTAAAAAGTATCCTCAAAAGAGCATTTTTCTTGAATTATATGAAAAAAAGATATAATGATAATAAAATTTGCGCGGCTGCTTGAGTCTTGTACTAAATAGCTGAATAAGTATTGCTAATAATAATATGACTATAAAAAAGTTAATGCTTTTTTTATTTATGAGTATGTGAGCGTTGTTGAAGCATTATTTAAATAAGAATGCTTATGAAAAATGAAATGTTTATTAATTTTATTGAGAAGGACTCTGTCACAATTTATGGCTTAAATTCGATTAAAATACCACAGGAGCAATTAATTTCATCATTTCCAATTAAGTTTGTTTGTAAACGATAATTCAAACAGATTTATAGAGACTGAATTCAGCTTCCACTTAAGAAAAAGTTTTCTTTTCAAACTATTTGGACCCTGAAGAGCCTACGCCACACTAATCGATCGAAGTCTCCAGATCTCTTCTGAATTTTTCAAATATCAACGACGTTCTTCGCCGTCTGACAATATCTAATCAGACTTAGCAAGGGCATTTTCACGGTCTCATTAAGTTCATTGAGTTGCCACGTCGATGTTTTATTAAGATACAAAATTCTTATAACTCAATACAAAAATCAATTTACTAATCCATTTTATTCAATATAAAATGTCTCAGATTACATTCTTCTGATTATGTCGACGAATCAATTATTGTTATAACGAATAAAGCAAGTAGAAATTTAATTAAATGTACTGTAAACATCATTCAATTATAAACTGCGTTCTTTAAAGTGAATTAGGAAGGGTCAAATATGTTTTTAACCTTCTTCCTCTCCGCAGTTGAAAGCTTAGTTCGTTTTTCAGGGATTTAAAATTCGAAAAGGTCGGTTACCTTAAATTTTCTGTATGAAACATACTCAGATGACAGTGTCTTGTAGAATCGAAGCATGAGATTTGAAATTTTCATTTTTATGAAAAATCAGTTGGGGTCACTAATCACCTCAAAATTCGTTCAAAGAGATAAAGGACTTACAAATTTCGCATCAGTCGCATTAAGTTGTTCATTTACATTGAAATTGTATCTTACCTGTAAAGAAAACAAAAAATAAAAAATATTTATTAAAATGTTATAATTTTTAAGAATTCAAAATAAAAATATATAAAATCATCCCACTCTTGTTACATTTCATTCCTTTTCATGTAGTTCATAATGAATAAAACATACGTTCTTGTTTGGTTTTCTCATAATACGCACAAATTATGTTTTACTAAAATTTTTCATCAAATGCTTTTTCTTTCATATCAACAACAACTTACACATAAAACTTTAAGAAAAAAAATATCATAAATTGAACAAAACCAGATGTTTTGTATTTCATAAATATTTACAACATTAAATGTATAACGTTATTTTTTCTAGTAATTGGCGTGTATTAGCGATCAACGACGACGACACAATTCATATTGTATCTGTTCACATTTGAACTGAATGAAATTTTAATTTGTGCTAGATTCTAACACACATGCACACACATACACAATATGTGAGAAATATCTGTGTATGTTTATAATTAAAAGCAAAATCATTCAATTGCTCAAAAATGTTACACTCATATGTTGAGTCAAAAAAATTATACTCATAGTTCAATATGTATTTGAGTTTAATAATAAATATTTAAAAAAAAACAGTAGCTATGAATTGAATTAAAATATCATAATAAAATAAATAACAAAAAAAAACGTTATGCAAATGAATTGAATTGAGTCTGGGTTTGTAATTAATAACGGTCATTGTTTTGATATTTTACCCAAACTAACTTCTGATACATCTTGAGCTGTCACTTTAAAAAAAAAGTTTAAATGAATTGAATTGACTACCATTTGATTTTATTTTCCTATTTCTATTTTATCCGTGAATAATTTCACATATTTAAATTACTCGAAATTTTAATGATTATTAAAATTACTTATAGTACTTTAAAAAAAGCTTAGAGTTCAAGTATGAAACTTTTTGAAAGATATAAAATATTGATTGTTTAGTTACAAAATAAATATGAGTTATGATAATAATTAGCTAAAAATACGACGCCAAAGGAAAAATATTTGAAAAGGCATATTATGATAGTTCATCAAATGGATTTGACAAATAACATTAAAAAAATTGTATATGATTGGTAATTTTACAATGTTAATTTGTGTAGATAGGAATAAAAACATTGTGTTAAGTTATTAGGTAGTGATAATTAGCTATTTTATGAGTAAGCTATGAAGCAAAAGGTTGGAGGTTGTTGGCGTTTGTGAGTCTGAAACCTTAGGACCAGAGATCATTGGTGGTGAACTACATCATGTTGTGAGCTATGGCATAGTGGACACATATCTAACCTGAGCCAACTGACGCTCTTGTTTCCCTGGGGAGTTTGGCTTCATCTATTGATATCTCGAGCGGTGGTTCACCGAGGACCTTGTTTGCCGCAAAGTTTTTTGTTCTTTTCGATGGTTGTGGTTTGTCGTTGCTTTAGCATACCAAGATAAGTGGCTTCTACTGTCACATTGTTTTTGTTTATTCATATTTTTTTTCAACAAATAAATTCTCAAAACAGCCATTAGTTGGTTTTTTAAAAAGGGGAAAGAGACTGTTGTACTTTAGATTCATTCGTGTTCTTAGTAGAATAATGTTTCTTTTATTTCTAGTTTTGTGATCATGGATGTCTTCGAAAGTTGTTAAGTTAATACTGTTTTTTATTAATCCGTTTTTAATTTTAAAAATCATATTCATAGAGTCAATCAATGTTATTTGTTCAATATTGGGAATTTTGTATTTTTTTAGAAGTCCTTCTGTGCTGATTGTACCTGATCTATATTCTTGCCAAAAAAGGGGACGTATTGCTTTGTTCTGCATGGTTTGTAGTTTCGCTAGGTTTGTCAGATTTGCGTATCCCCAGATTGATACAAGTTTAGTGTTTTAACGCTGCAAGTTTAGATATTAATGTGTCAGAAACAGCTGACTTGATACATGGAAGTTGAACTGTTTACAGGCTCTGTTAAATTCTTTCATCATTTTGATCGTACTATCATTTTGAATGAAACCGTCCCATCAAGTCTCAGAAAGTGACTAGGACACTATCAATTTGACTTGAAAACAACAAGTGTCACATTTGACTACTTCTCATTTGCAAAAATGGAACATCAATCAGTTGACGTAATTGAGCTGACGGAAGAAGTTGTGAGGTCCATTGAAGACGAGAGATTGCAAATCGAACCAATTTCTTTCAAAATCCTCTCCAGCGTAACAATAAACGTCAACTAACAGTATTGTTTATTAAAGCAATAGTTGTGTTTCTACATGAAATCAGTCAAAAATCTAAACATAGCCCTCTCTAATAAACTTCAAACACTTGAGCATATATCCGCATAAATATATTTGCTTTTCAGTTTAACACATTATATTTGTATACAAAATCAATTACTTTTTTATTTATATAACTCATCATATATCAAATGATGATCAAATTTTTCTCATTGATAAAGATGACTTGTTAAAATTAGAAATTACCCGAAATAAATAAGTAAAGTAACATTTTTTTTCTTTTTATGATCTGTGAAGACATACAAAAAAATATACAAAATTAATATTGACTGTCGATCATCAGTATATAATTTTAAGTGTATGACAGTTGAAATTAACAGAGAGACATATTTGATGTGTGGCTCTAAGGTTTGCAAACACATGTCAATGCCATTAAAGTATTTTTTTTCTCTTCAAAATAATACTTTTTACTTTAAAACTAATCAAATAATAATTGAAAAAATAATTATGATTATTTAAACATTTCTCTTCTTCTATTTTTTTTTTCGTAAACGGAGTTGAACACAATCATTGAATTGATCCAATATTTGCTCAAAAACTATCTCTGTCAATGCAAAATCAATGACTTGTTCAATTTGTATGAGCATTACATTTCATTAAAATAAAACAGTTAAAGCACTTTTCGCTTTAAAAACATTCACGTAATAATAGTAAAAAAAATATTCAACTCATATGATGATGATTTTAGCCTACATTAAATGTATACACGTTTAACTTCCTCTATGACATGCTTCAGTAAGATTTTCTCCTTGTTTAATATGCTTTTACTTTCATGAACGTGTGTGTTTCTACAATCATTCATCATTATAATGTTATACATTTTATTATTACCCAGTGTAATGTTTTCTATTAAGATCCGTTAAAATGCATTCAGATTTCATTCCAATATGATTTTAAATACTTTCATTTGCGTTGAGGGAATATAAAATTGAATGACACACCTTTGGTAAATTCATTGATCAGAATTTACTCACCCATGATTATGTGAATGCTCTCCATCGAAAAATCAAAATATTTCGTTTCTAATTCCATTTTACATTTCAATTCAATTTGGATAAAGAATAACACGGAAAAAATAATGCAATAACAGTTCATACTCTAAATATATAGAGTATGAAAATAGTAAAACAAAAACTTTAACATCGGACATTCATTCACATAATAATAAAAAATAGTGAAATAACAAGTGCATGAACCTTAAAATACAAAGAATCCCGCATTGAATTGTATTAAAATGTTATATTTTCAAACAACCTGTTGTTAAATTGTCTTTAGTTCACACAGAAATTTATTTGTATATGAATTTATTGTCTATTTACAATGCAGAAAAAAAGTAAAGTAAAATAAAAAATAATAATAATTTTAATTGTGAACTATATGTTTTATGTACAATTTTATTTTATTATTATGCTAATCAACATTCCACTCAAATGTAAGCACATCATATATTTTTTTTTTAAATTGAGAAACATGAACTGGAAAACAGAGATAAACCGCATTTTCGATTAATTATAAAAATTCAAAAAAAGGATGACAAGGAAATAGCGAAGTGTGTATCGAAAATCATCGCAGATCGATCGCATTTGACGGATTAAGTTTTAAAAGAGTTACCTACTAACTTTAAAATACAAATTTATAGGAGAACATCCGCCCTCTTTGGTCAAAAAACTGAAAAATGTCTTAACTTTAAGCAGATATGCGACAAGGTCCTCAAACCGATTTCAGAAACAAGATAGTCAATCGAAACAAAAACACGTCTAATAGTTTAACGCCCAGTCAACAGAATTTTAATAAAAAATTTAAACTGTTAATATAAGGTAAGTTTGATTTGACGTAAGTGTCAAATAATTGTTAATTGTTAATTTTGGTAGTTAATTGTCGATTTTCCTTTTTATTGCAAGTTTATTGAATATGAAAGTACCGAATCGATTGCGACATTAAATATGGAGTTGAAGGGATTAAAATGAGTATTTTTTAAGCTGATGATCTGATCAAAGTAGTTAAAATACGGAAAATTGCTGTCAGTGAAAGATAATTAATGGGAAACTATTCATCCATGCTCATAATTGGCTGCGAAAAGATCTTTTAACTGAAATGAATTTATTTTCTAAAACATCATCATTGGATTTAGAGCAAAATACTATTTGGTCAATGGTCTCGTCATCCAATAGGATGCGCTTTTAAAGGTGTTAAAAGATTCAGAATCAGTATGCTGTGCAAAAAATACAGAACTAATTAATTGACACACAACACTTCAGAGACTGCTGCAATGAAAAATTGCCATTTAAAGACTATAAGAGAATCTTTAAGTTTGCCGGAAGACTCTCCAAATCAACTGAATATTAGTGTAAATTTTTAACTATTTTATTTTTAATGGAGAACATTGTACTTCCATTCCTTAATGAAAGAAAATACCTTTATGCATACCAATCAGGCAGTCAGCGGAATGATATATGGTCTTTTGTATGCCAAACAATGTATTCTTATGACATAAGTTATGTGTTTGGATCGCTAACTGTCTGCAATGCTTTAAAGCCTTTAGAGCATTTCGATAATTTTCTGAGGCTTGTGATTGTTTTGAGCTAATGTAAGTAAAAAAAGTTGTCAGTTTATAAAAAAAAACTATTATAATAGACGTACATGTAAAAAAAAATTTGTCGATCTGTTAAATGGACAGACATTAAAAAAAATTCCCAATAAGGCATTTTTTTCAAAATTGGTAAAAGAAGCATAAAATTATAACAAGTGAACATTAAAGTGAAAAAATTAATGACAAAATATGAGTAATAAAAAAAGAATATTCAGTTCACAAGTTAACACAAAACTATGAAGTAAAATAATGGTAGAAAATTACGTGTGAAAGGAAAGTGAAGCGCACTTGTCTGATAATGTCCAAATAATGCATTAAAGTAATTTAAACAAAATGACATAAAAAAAACTTGACCTGAACCACTGTCACTAAACTACGTGTTACGAGTCAAGCATAAATTATATTTTAAAAGAGGGGTTGAAACAACATTTTAATCAACAGGTCTTTAATGTGGTTTCACATGAAATTAATCCCTGTTCTTGTTTAGCATTCCGTGACAAACTCAAAACTTTGATTAAAATTCTTTTCATTTTACATTTGATTTTTATTTAAAACTTGTCCATCTAAATTCATTTAGTATAATTATGTAAAAAAAAATATATATTTATATTAAATCGATAATTATGATGACCATTTCAGGATTCTTTTGAATTTGAATTTGATTTAAATTTATCTATTATATGTTAATACATTTATTGTTTCATTAATTGAAATTCAAAATAAAATATGTTGTAATCTAATTTATTTTATTAAAACAAAAATATTCTGATGTAATTATTACTTTGATTGGAAAAAAGTATTAATAAATGAGATAAACTTGTTTACTTGAGTTTATGTACATATGATAATTAACATAGATGGATGCCTAAAATGGAGGTATTTTAATGTATTTTATGGTCAGAATTGAGTATCATATGACGTTCATTTGTTTCTTGTCATCGATTTGAAAATGAAAATAGTAATAATAATTATAATTAAACACTAATCGTACGTCAATTGCAATGTAAGACATTTCTGCAGACTTCCATTTACGTGCATGTTTTTATTATTGTAATGAGAAGTGCATTAGATTGATTAGTGTTTAGAGGATTGAATCACATTTAGTATACTGAAGCATACTGATCGTCATCACAAAGAGGCTTTTGTTAACATTCAGAGATTTCGAGCGTCGACCGTCCAATTCTTAGAAGTTGTATAGGTTTCAATGTCTCTCAATTCCTGAAATTTTCTTGACGTAAATATTTTGGATCAATTTCATATAAAAAAAATTTCCATTCAAAAATAACATAACAAACATGAGCTTAAATCAAATCTTAAAACAATCATATATCAATTTGCAATTTAACTCACACCTCTCATCCACCTATAAGTAAATCTAATTATCTTTATATAACATCTATTCAAGGCAACATATTACGTAGGAATTTTCCTAAAAAAGGAAATTGTAACTGGAATTGCATTATAAAGTGACTTGATATTTAATGGAGAGGCGTCACCATTTACAGAGAACAACATTGCAGCGCATGTGCTTTAACAAGACAAACACTAATCAGAAGCGTTTAATAACATTTGTAATAAATAATACTCTTTTTTTCCTGAATTGACATAATAAAATTATGAAATTCAAAATTACACAATTCCCACGTAAATACACAAATAAAAGGAAATTAATTATGCACCCTTTTAATCATTTTACATAAAAAAAATAGGAAAAAAATGTCAAAATCAGTGACTTCAATGCTCGAACAAGTCGAATTTTTTTCAAAAATACTACGATACAATTCCAAATGACACGGTTCAATCACCTTAAATGTGATTTTGTTCTAATAATAGGCCTAGAACGAGCTCAGCAGTAAATAAAAATGATTTTTTTTTTTGTATCAAATGAATCGGAAAAACATCCGCTGTTATGATTAAATTTCAAAGATATGTTATGAACTCCATTTAAATTATGTTTATGCTTAAAATAATTACGAATTATGGTAACCACATTAACCACATGAAATATTGTCGCATCGTCATCATCATCATTGTTTATACATTTTGTTTTTTTTTTCTTTGCCTCAAACATAGAAAAGCAGAAGGTTAAAGGTATTGTGTCATGTCATATTTATATAAAAACGACCTCTAATTAACATACTCAAATACATCAGTGTACGATTTTTATGTTTAAATGTATGGTTTATTGATCAAATCAAAGAATTGTTTGAGTAAAATAATAAATAATAATAATAATAAAAATTGAAGCATGAAGCATTTTGAATGTACAGACGCTCACATACAGGAAATATATTTACAATTGATTTGGCTATAGAGAGTAGACTAACTAGAGTATAATAATAATTATTATTATAATAGAAGTTTTACAAATGAAATAAAATTTATAAATAAATAAATTGTAGATTTTTTTGTTGATGTTCAATGAAACGTGACTTATAAAAGTGATCGTTATTAGATCGATGAGTGTATTTGAACTCATTTCATTTGAGTTTTTATAAAAAGAGGTGACTTGGGATCTCAATGATACACATAAGTGTATTTTGGACTGGTAGATTCGTGCTATGAAGTTTACAGTCCAAATCGTTCAAAAAATCTAGTACAAGACTAATGAAGATGAAATGAAACGATTAAAACTCTTTCAATTTGATTTACAAGACGATCTTTAATTAGAACTACTCATGAACTCATAACACACATAGAGGCCAGTTTGTTCTGTCAAGCTCATGTCAGCTCAAAGGAACTGGCAGAACCGGTTTAAAGTGACGAGTGAAGAAATAGAAGAAGACAATAGAACTATATCGGTAACGAAACGGAAGCGAAATAAAAGCTTATGCTTGGCTACCTGAAATGTGAGATTACTTTACAGGTCAGGAGCCGTTTGACCAATGCGCTGCCTTTGAATGGTGTTTCATTTACTGCTGTTCAGGAAACCAGATTCACGAAGGAATCACCTGCCTTCGACAGTAATGGCTTTAACATATTCTGTATTTGCAATAGACCCGACCCTGTACATGGAACTGCCTTCCTTGTAGCTCACAAATGGAAATACCTGATCATAAACTTCACACCGATCAATGAGAGATAGTGCTTTTAAGAATCAAAGGTAGATTTATGAACTACTATCAATGCACAAGCTCCGACGAATGATTCCGAAGACGATGACAAGGATGAGAAGTAAGTAAGTAGTGAGACTTAATTCATCGGTTTACTCATTCTAAGCGCAAATCAAATTCCTCAGTCAACAAAACACAGTCCATAAAACTAATTTTTCCTTTTAATTACATTGAACAGATTATATGATCATCATAATCTAGATTTATGATCTAAAAATTGTGTTGATACATGCCAGCAGTAATCAAGATGTTCCAATAATAGTTTTTGCAATCAAAATTCAGAGTTATGTGAATTCAAATCCATATTGAATCATTAAAATACCAGCATTTTCACTTATGAATTATAAATTTGACTCCATTAAAATTCTATTAATAATATAACGCGACCCTTAAAGTAATGTAAAGATGAGTAGTTTTAATTAATCTCCCTTGTTTTTTACTCATATTCACATAAATTTTACGATTTTGCTTTTATTTTGTTGTTTAATTCTACCCTCATTTCATACCATCTGACACACGATCAACGTAAAATTGATAATCAAAATAAAGTAACTTTTTAGATGCGTGCCGATACCCGTATTTCTTTCATCATATTTCCAATAAATGTTTCAGTAGTGAAACGAAACGATTGACTTTTTTTTCAATAAATAAATAGTTGAAATTTTATCTCATATCCAATGAAATGAAATGTGTAAATTTAAAAAAAAATATGTATATTCTTTGCATGTGACATCATACCAAATCTTCATAAAAATCATCATAAGGCACTTATTTCATAAATAAAAAAAAAGAAAAACTTTATAAATAAATAAAAATTTATGCCCTATGTTTATTTTTGGATTTTGAGTACATTCCATACAATTTTAATTCATCGCATATTGAAATAAGAAGATGAAGAAAAAAATATTTTAGTTTATGAATCAATTGAATAACTATTAACACATGTTTGCAAGATGTTTTGAATATTATTCATGAATTTCTTACAATTTACGTTTTGTAATGAAAAGATTTGTTGTTTTATGTTTTGAAAAAAACTAAAATTGCATTTTTATACAAAATTTTATGAGAACAATAAAAAATTGTATGAAATTTGAATTTTGTATGATAAAAGTGATAAATTGCAAATTAAAACAGGGAATAATAAAATAAATATGCAAAATTAAGATAATATGAATAAAGTAAAACAACAAAAATTTTGATAATTTTATCAATGTTAAATGGAGATCCGCCAAGGATATTAATGATGATGATTATTAAACTTGATTTGCAAAATTTGCATTTTCTTGTTTTGTTTTTTCAAATGGAATTGCAATCAAAACTGGAATTTTATTTTTTTGATTGTTTGAATTTCGGTTTTGATGACACATTGTGAAGTAAAAGTTGAAAAAATCATGATATGCTTGTTTAAGTTTAACCAGTTACCAGAATTCTCCTGGAGAGCGATTGAAACTTCAAAATCTTGTATGTGAAAATATGACACGTCAAATTGAATTTTTTTCTATGGTATTAGCCCGGGGATTTTGAATTGGAACGCAATTTTGAGAAGTCAAATATTATTACCTCTGTTAAAATAGCTGGGCCTGGGATTAAGTTCGAATGTACGCAAGGTGAGTTTGAGCAATACTGTTAAATAGAACTAATTTTATCATACCAAAATCGCGCACCAATTTACACTTCAATAGCTTACTGAATAAAGGACTCTCTCATTACAGTAACTTACCGCAGCAAATTAAGAATTTAGAAAACACATACTTGTTCAAGAAAAAAATCAAAGCCTACATTATGCATCCTTCAAATCCTGCTTGAGATTATGGATCTCTAAAACCATCACATCACATCACTAACATTACTTATATTTGTTCTAATTTAGTCTAACGAATTTTTGTTTTCCTTGTTTGTAACTATGAATTTTAGTTTTCGATAATTCTGAGGACACAATGTCGCCCAAAACCAGCCAATGCCTGAATCGGGAATAACGTCTACAAGGGGATGAAGAAAAAAATATATGACCCAGACGGTTTTTAAGATGTCGAATGGTCTGAAGCAAGAGTGATCGATGGCATCGAAGCGTATTTGAAAATGCTGAGGATCACAGATTAAGAATTGAAATATTCTATGCGAGAGAGTGCCAGTGTCTCGAATCAAAACAATTTAATATATTGGTAGAGCTCAATCTTTAGACCAACTCCAGATGGATATAAGACTAATTTACCGCTTCCTCGAGAGTGTATCTCAAGTTAAAGAAGAATATTCTTTTTAGCGAGATGAGAATTATGGGTATAGTTGTAGCAACAGCGAACGAGTTCCTTCTTACCATCGAATTGGAGGTGCAAGTGTAAGTTTCGACATTCCTAGGGCATGATTGATTCACTCTTTCATGTGAAAGTAGATCGAATGATGTGCTTGGTGTACGTTACTATGTGACAACTCACAAAGAGCCCTACAATATGTGGCTTAGGTGGGTAAACCCTTCTGACAATCTATCTACTATGGATGATAAAGTCATATGACAATTTTATGTAGCGTACTTTTGGTAGGAGATCACCCATCTAACCACGAGCACCATTCACAGCTGCTTAGTCAAGTCATTTTTGTTCAATCATAAATAAAGACATCCTCATTCGTCACAACGCATAGTCACTCTGGATTTAAACTAGCATCGAGTCCGCATTTTCATACATGACTCATTTGAGCTCTAAAATAAAATCAAGTCAACCTCAGCATTCTTCACATGATTCACATCAAGAATAAGAATTGTCATCTTTTAACAGGAAAATTAGTCAATTCTATTATAATTTAAATATTTGATAAAATTGTTATGATGACCCTGAATCAATCAATCTAAACAAACTTGTCTTATTTTAAATTAACTTTTCATTACAAACAAGTTCTAATCTTCCACATATTTTTCAATGCATAGTAACCATCACTTCAAAACACAAACGTGATTCAAAGAATTCAATCTGGATTTTCAATTAATTTATATTATTTTTATTTCATATTATAATTATTATAAGAATGTTTTTTAAATAAAGTTACAATAAAGTTAAAAAGAGAAAAAAAACTGTGTCTGTTAAATGTCTCTATAAATATTTCATTGAAATGTACGCAGCATCCTCTACACATGTTAAATCTTGTACTGTACTGTACTATAAACATTAAAATAAAAATATGTATAAAAATGAAAAAAAAAACATAAAAAATATCGTTATAAACATTATTATTGTTATTATTTTATTTATAAAAGTTTGTTATCATTATAAAATTCTTATATGTATACATGATTTCTGTTTATTTCATTATGTGCTGGTATGACTTGAAAGATACAATTTAAATGTACAGTGTCTATCCGGAATTCCATAAACTACAGAAGCTAGTTATCTGGATGGTGTTGGTACACGATGTTTGTATAACGAGAAAAAATCTTGTATGCCGGTCGTGTGATGAAACGAAGCCAAGTGCACGAGAGAATGAAATTAAATTAAAATTCAACTGTCCCAATCCCAAATTATGCTCTCATCTCATATCAATGAATATTCTTTTAATAATAATTTCAGGGTGTTTCAGTCACAATTTCGATATTCATTGGAATCTACACACATAAGTTAAATAAAATACAATACCGTCTTTTTCTTTATAAAATAATAATAATAATAAAAAAAAACTCACACATTCACACATGTAAACCTGTTGTTCTCATCTTATATGTGTGTTCATTTCACATTTATAACATAACATTATTTACTTGATATGTATAAAATTTGTACACATAACTTCGTTTAAAATAAAAAAAAAATAAAAAGAGAATTAAAACTTTCTGTTTGTTTCTTTATACGGAATTCTTTGTAATAATAATAATGTGTGTATATTGACTCTACAATTGTAAGGTCTATGCATGTACGTCAAACCACGAATATAAATTTAACTTCAATATGAAATGAAAAAAAAAGTTTCATAATAAATAAACCAAAATAAAAGTGATTCACTCTCTCTTTATGCAATCACTTCAATCGCTTTAAATGGATGTGGTTGAATTTTATTTTTTTTTCATATACGAAATTCTTCTTCAATTAAATTTTAAGCATAAAAAAAAATCATTAAAATGTATTTTTTTCTCTTACACATAAAATAAGGAAAAATAAAATAACGGAGCATCTCCAAAATTGAACTAAACAAGTTATTGATACATTTTTTTTTGTCTCAGGTAAAAATGAACGGTAAAATATTGTAATTTAAAATAACAATGAAATAACATGAATTTACATGAATTTCTTTATTATTTTATTATTATAAGTTTTTTGCATGTCGTTCAATGCACATGAGATAAAAGTAGTTTTCATTATCATCTTCTCTCGTGTGTGTAATTCATGTGTATTATAATGTGCATTTGTATATTTGTTTGTTTTTGTTTTGTATTTTTTTTGTTGTTGTCTTTTATTATTATTATTATATATTTTGTATATGAAGGAAGAGAAAAAAAATTGCAGTAATATTGTCTAGACGATTTAGTATAAAATTTCGCTATTATTACTACTACTGTATCGTGTCTAGTCTTGTATTAATTCATGTAAAGATATGAGATATTTTTTTTGAATAAATCATTAATTAAAAAGAAATTTAATGGTAGTTATTTTTGATTTGAGGTATATTTTGTGACTGAATTTGGATTAAATTGAAATGAAACTAAATTGAAGTGTTTGAAATGAAACTTGACGTCTCTTTGGCATTTCCTTGTAATTTTAAAAAATGAGGAGCGAAGATGAGTAGCAAAAATTTTAATTTCTAGGCGCACTCTGACTTGACAATAGTCTGGAATCTCTAGTGGACAAGGTAAGTGGCTTAATATCTCGTCATGTGTCCTTTTCGGTAACGATAGCTGGTAACTGGACCCTACTATGGAGAAAAATTGATGACTGATTTAATAAGTATCTGAGTAAGAAAATATTTGGTTTTAACTTTTTTGGCCTTTCAGGACTTAAAATCGGCTTGTTTGTGTGGACTGATGAATGGACTGTTGAGTGATGCGGTGGCGTTTTCTCATTTTGTCAGCCTAATTAAAGACAAGAGAGTATCTAGCTTTATTTGGCAAGATAAAATGCCACTGTACCCTTCAATTGCCATGCATATTTATTTATTACAATTATTATGAATCACATTTTAAATTTAATGTGATCATCTCAGTGACCGAGGTCCTTTAAGGGATAAATCATAATTTAAATAAATGAATAGTTTTTATTCCTATTTTATGAGAGCTCTTATAATTGTTAAATTAATTTGTCGCTGCGTTAGAATACAATATTGCTGAGAGTTGATCAAAGCTAACACAAGGCTATCTTGTTCAGAGATAGAATTAAGGAAGAGTGCTAGGAATTGAACAAGGCTTTGCACGAGGCTACTGGCTGGAGCAATCCGAGCCCACTGTGGCGGAGCTCCTTTGCTTCGGGCTAGACGCCTAGCCCTAACAAGTGCAAGTCTCCCTGCCAATGGGTGTTTAAGGGTTGAAACCATATTGTTGTATTTTTATAGCAATGGTTATTCTTAATTTTCATTGAGTATTTGGTTCATTGCAAGTCGAGCGGAGACAGCTGTGTTTAAATAAAAGAAAATTTAAGTAAACATAAGCTCATAATGCTATGAAACTGTTTAAATTTTCAGGCTTCAAGAAGTGTGTTTTGATTTCGCGTTGGAATTTTTTAGCATTGTTAATGTGACGAATGTGTATTGGTAAATTATTGAACAATATTGGTCCAAGATAATAAGCTTGCCCTATCGAGCGCATGCTGTTCTTCGTGGTTTTGGGGCAATGTTATGTTTCAAATTCAACACCAATTTGTTTTTTTTTTAAATTTACAAAAAAAATAAGTGTGATTATGATGATTAAAAGACGGCAGTACCCACCACAGCCACTTATGTTGGGCTTTTTGTTGTGCCAACCAGAACCAAAGTATCTAATAGCATACGCCAAACCACCACAATTGTACCTTAGCTTTTATCCTGTCATCCGAAGTAGTTGCATCTTCACAGAATTTCCTCAACAACGTCTTAACCAAGATCATAAACTTTTTCTACCAGTGAATGGCTCCTCTGATTTACGCAAGTGCTGACAAACATTTCGTTACTGTTGTGTTGTTGCCCAGCTCGAAATCAATGAAAGTTATCTGGACACTCACGAGAGCCAATCAAAAAAAGTGAAGTTAAGGATGTAATGCAAAAGTTATTGTATCATTTCCAAAAATATTAGATTAGCTGAGTATTTTCTATCTGTAAATAACTTGAACTAAGTCATTTTTTCAAGCCGTCATGATTCAATTGAACAAGTGATGACATTTAACACTCCAAATACATTCATTTAACACCTCAAAATTCTGAAATAACGTCAAAGCTTCAAGAAAAAAAAACCAACAAGAAACATGAAATACATACGTTAATTTAGGATAATTTTGTAGATAAATACATGAGCAAATACAAACAAAAAAAATTTCTTCATGTGATACATGCTTAGAATAATTATTGCTATTGCCTAAAAGACGACACATTAAACGCGACAAGACTTGTTAAAAATTTTATACATACATTGTTTACTAAAGACAAACATTCAAAATACATTTATGGGATAATATTTATGTATGATTAGTTCTTATAAGAAAATGACTCAGATTTACAATGAAAGTGATTCTGTCTAATTGTATTTCAAAACATCACTTAATATAATTTACTTGGAAATAGACAAAAAACGAGTTAAGTGTTTTTTTTTTCGTACAAAATTCATATCAAACAACATCACATTTGTTTTATTAAATAATAATAATTTGTCAGTACACACTTTTTCTCATCATATTTATTTTTAAAATTAATGACTGAATGTCCCATTAAAATAAATTAAATTGAAACGACGAACACAAAGAAACAAAAAAATTAAAACATTTTCTTACCTTCATCCAATAGACGTTCAACATGATTGAAAACATTGGGAAAAGCTGCCAATTGTTTACGATCCTTCAAAAGTTGTGCTAAGTAATCAGCTATACTTTGTGTACTTTGTTGTTGTTCATGACTCATTTTGACTGTTTTTTTTTTATTTGTATTGCTTTTTTTTTAAATTTTAAATTTAAATTAAATTTATATTGTTTTTAATTTAATTTTTTAAATTTAATCACACTTTTACTGTATTTATAGAATTTTATTTTTTTTTT
The DNA here is from genome assembly GCA_900002565.1 of Culicoides sonorensis. Lineage (NCBI taxonomy): Eukaryota > Metazoa > Arthropoda > Insecta > Diptera > Ceratopogonidae > Culicoides > Culicoides sonorensis. Next base: position 1,171,993 of record LN483471.1, on the reverse strand, counting down.
AATAATCTTATTGTGAATATTTCACAATTCCTCTAATTTATTATTATATTAATTTGATTTAATATTATTATTGCTTTAAATTTATTATTTTGATATGCGTGTGGAGATCTCTCAACAACACAAAGGCACTTGAGTTTCTGGTATAACTATTAAATAATAACGATAGATATAATTAAAGTTGATGATTAGCGTGTTGAAGTATTTTGTGTTTTTATCAATATGGAAATTTATTTTATGAATGTTTTTTGTCTTGTCTTATTTAAATTTTTTTTCTCAAAGTCTAGTCATTTTTAAGGCAATAAATTCAATTGGATTCAATTTGATTTGACATTTCAAAATAAGCAAAGTTTGAATCTATTTGAATTTTGTTAAAATATTTCCTAAGTATGGAGTCAGTGGTTACTTTGATGAGAAAAGTCCTTTTGCTTGACCCTTTTTGCCAGTCCATATTTGAAATGAGAAACCAGAACTATGAAAAGGACTCATAAATCGAATTGCACTAAAATCGAATAAATCGAATAACTTTATGAAAATGGAATGTCAATGGGACACCGATGTCCCAAAAGACGTCAATGAGCTTAAGAAAATTTTTCAGATACTGCCTTGATATCGAAAATTCATGATCAGATTTGTAGGGAGGGTATTAAAATTGCACTCTGGCCGTCAGTGGGGCTCATTGTGCATACCCTGTTATCATCATCAGAGGGTCTTAGCTTTTATCAAGTCGTCCCAAGCAGTCGCCACCTTTTATCTAGCCTTTAACTCAAATTGAGTAACCGGAAAAAGGGACATTTGAGATTGGAAAGTTTCATGGTAGAAGCAAGAATCGAACTGCCAACCTTAAGATTGATTGTCCAACACCCTAAGCACTGCACCATTTAGTCCCCTGATGATGAAGAAACATGGACCTTGCAGTATTTTCTTGAATTGGTGGGTATTGAATATCTAAATCTTTCCTTGAGCTTGACATCAAGCCAAATATCAATTAATTGATAAATTTGGTCTCTTAACCCCTAAAATGACGTCAGCAGCTTTAACTCCTTCCAGAATATGGGTTTTTTGAAGTTTTTTTAATGAAAAATATGAATTTTAGGTTGTCATACGTTAAATTTGATAAAAAATACACTCATTGAACCAATTTTCAGTTAAAAGCATTATTCCAATTTTGCAAAAAAATCGAAAAATAGACCAACCAACATCAAAATAAGCCATTTCCTATCAAAACTAAGCTTTTAAATTGTTCATCTTTTTTCAAATCCAATTCGTCCAATTCGGTTCCAGCCTGAATCGGTCCCTGATTGAATTAATTATAATACTCCTGATTTCTGTTCCAACTCCCAGCTGATCACCAACTCATAGCCGATGGATGATACAAAAGAATAACCAACTCAGTAAATTAAATTTCCGTGTCTCTTGCAAGTCAGGTCAAATTCGTCTGATTCAAAAATAAATTAAAATTTCATCAGAGCAATACACGAAATATCATAATTGTCTTTAAAATTCATGAAAAATTATCAAAAACATAATTAAAACAGCATAAAATGGACCGAAGGAATAAATTATCTTATTAATAACAGTACATACAAACACACACTTGTAACCCTTTAAAGTTTAAACAAAGACCCATTAAAAGCAATTTAAAAGCCCTTTTAATTTCAATTTAAAATCTCATTAATATTTACTTGAAACTTTTATCTGCTTATTAAATTAAATTATTTTTTTTTTTTTGAATTTTAAACCAGAAATTTCTAAGAAAAAGTAGTCAAATTTAATTATGATCCGTACAATTAAGAGGAAGAAAATTTAAAAAAAAATTTATATATTTACAATTGAAGTCATTGTTGTTATTTTTTTTTTTGTAATTTTATTTTAACTTAAAAATCTAATTTGAATTTCAATTCAAATTGAATTTACACTTGACTTTTCTCTTACAATGAAAATAATCAGTCTCTGTGATTTTTTTTATAATGTTATTTGTAATTTAATGATACACAGACACATAACAGTTATTTTGTATGTAAACTAACACCATACAAAGAAATTTTAGATGTGTTTACAATAAAATTATAATTTTTTTTTCTGTTCTTATTCCATTTAAAATTGTTTCATTAAATAGAAATCCCGATTCAATTCAAGTCAAGAAAAAAAAAATAGTGTGTTGCTTTTCCTCAAATAGAATATAAACATTTTAAATAAGAAAAAAAATTAAATATATATCATAATATGATGACCGTATCGTACAATGTACATACAAAATACATACAGAGAGAGACAGTTTTTTTATATACATTTGCTTTTACTTAGCAGGGCAAAAATTCACTTGTGCACACGATATTTCTGGTATTTGTTTCTTTTTTTTTCATTTAAATTATTCATCATTTTAAATTATATTTTGATTTTTTCCATTCAAATCTCACAAGAAAACTTACAAATTTAATAATTCTATTAAATGTAAGTTTTTTTATTTTTAATTTAATGTGGTCCAGATGCTGTTTCAATTAAAATTGAAATTAAAATTAATTTTGATATCAAATTTTTGATTGTCTGTGTATTGCACGAAGATAAAATTTTAATTTTTCTTCATTTTAATTTCAATAAAAATAATAATAATTATTATGAAAAATTGAAAAGGGAGCAGCTCTTTCAAAATGAAATTATTATTATTTTTATTTATTGTATATTTTATGTACACACACACTTGAAATTTATATGATATTATAATTTATTTTAAATTTTTTTTATTTAAAAGATTCACGATCAAAAATTAGCCACAACTGAACAAATCAAATGCTACTAATTGACTAACAGAGAACGATCAGAAACGAAATATTCGTCATGATTTCTTGGTGATATATATTTTCATTGTGTGTGTGTACGTGCATGTATGTGTATATGTTTAAATTCCAAAGCATGGCTGCCATTCACACACACAATGAAATTTATTTTGTTCATTTACATTGAAAACACATTCGCAATTGATCGAGTCTCAATCTGTGCATCTCTTTCTTTTCATGTTTTTTGTCTCTTTTCAATTCAATCACACACACAATCACAAAAATGATCTTATATGAAAAATTTTCTCACACATTGATTTAATTTATTTAGTATTTTTTTTTACAATGTGATTCATTTCATTTACAGTTTGAATTTAAAAAAAAAATATTGTCATCTTTTTTTATTCCGGACAATTTTTTCGAATTCTGACACTTTTGATTAACTTGAAAAATGTTTCATTTCTTACATTTAAATGTATGTCAACAAATAAAAATGTCATTTTAAAGACATTTCATATCAAATAAATTGAAATTAATGTAAATTTTCATTGAATTTCCTTTAGTTTACATTATTTTCAATGTTTTTCCACACATATGTTACATGAAATGAATTTCAGTTGCTTTCCTTTTTCTCTTCACGAGTAAAAGAGACAACGATAGTACATTACATTTAAAATGTGATCATCATACGTAACGTATACGTTACATGGATTTCTGTACAGAGCTGAAATATGAATGAAAATAACATGAATTGGGGTGACTTTGAAATTGGTTTTACGATGCAAGGAAATTGCATGTTAACATTAAAGCATTAAAAGGAAAATGTAAAATTTGGGTGATTTGTAATAAAATTCAATGATTATTGTTTTTAATTGTTTACCATCTGCAATGTTTTAGTCATCACTATTTTTTTTGTAACAAAATATTATTATTATTATTTAAGTGCGGCCCACGTGTATCTTCGACTTGACTAATATTTTATAATTCTTTATAAGGAATTGCGATTCGATGTAAAATTAACAATTTAATTGATTTTGAAATTAATATGGTGATTTAACTTATTTATTTCTAGCTTCTGTGTGTGTTTGATGCATTGATTGGTTTTGATAGTGATAAGTAACTTATCTTTGAAATTCAATAAACATGATAAGAAATGTGAACCAATAGTCATTAAGTTGTGTTATGCTATGTTTAAAATTAATTCATTCTAAGTTGAAAACGCCCCAAAAATTCACCCCGTATACGGGATGCCGTGCTTGGAACTTGCGAGGCGCCTATAATGTGAAATTTTTATTTTTAAATGTTTTTTTGCACATTTCTTGCCGCATAATCCGCGAAAAATTGCTGAAAATCGCGTTATTTTCAAAAACCATGGAAAATTGCAAGACCATTGATTAATTAAAATGTCCACGATTATTAAACTTCAAAGGTCAGTCTTTGTTGAGAGATAAATCAAGAATAGCAAATCGATAGGTATTTTAAAAATCAAAATATTGAAAAAGTACTCAAAAATATGCAATTCTGAACTTCATCAATACCAAACTGAAGTAATTAATGACATTAACAGTTTTGGAAAGATGTTTTTCGGGATTATCAAGAATTTTCCCATGACTTTGTTCACGATATTTTTCTAACACGTGTTTAGCTTTGAGCTCTATTTAGACCGACCAGATTGTGAAGCTGTGGAAGTTTACAGAAAAAGTTTTTAAAATAAATTAGGCTAGCTAAAACGGAGACCTCTCAATGGGATCCTTTGCGATAGGAAGATGCCTGTTAAACTAAAAAGGAATCTGTATAACACCTCAGTTAAACCAGTTCTAATTTATGCAAGTGAATGAATCTACAAAATCATACTAAGAAGTTAAGTGTCACTGAGACGAGAATGCTTCGTTGGGCTGCTGGAGTATCATTATCTCATGATGTCTATTCCTATAGTTCTCCTACTTTTTTTTTGAGACAAGCTCCTATAAGAAGTAGGATCAAATACACTGTGTGAGCCACAGGATAAAAACATGGGAATTAAATGGGAGCGAGAAGGAAGGAAAAATAAGGTACCTAACACTGATCCGACCAGTCTCGCTCTAGCAGTCGAAGAGTAAACACGTATATAAAATCCGATATCATATAAATTTATTTTGCATATTTTCGTACACTACATACAGTGACGGTAGTTTCTGTGTGTTAACAGTATCTTATTTTTAATTAAAAATAACAAAAGACCGCGTGTGCATCGAGTTTTACCAACTTGTTTTTGGCCTTTTTTGGCCACAATTCCATGTTTGAAAATAAGGAATCATTTTGGAAAGATGATGAAGAGTCTTCTAGGACGGTCCTGTCGTCGTTAGCAGCGGGAAACGGACAGAAAGCAACAAAACACGGTATTAATTCACCTCCTCCGTCTCTACCAATAAATAAAAATCCTCGAAAAGAAACTTTATCATCATTTGAAAATAATTTAAAAGGAATGTTTGGTCAAAAACCTCGTACACCACAAGAACCACCTATCGTACCGGATATTCCTGACAATCAGTCAATGGACGATGATAAAGATCCCCCAGCACGTCAATATCCCGAAACACATACGGGTCCATTTGTAGCCTACATTAGATCTTTTGATGAAAACATACATCATCTTACTTGTGCTAAATATTTAATTAAAAAGTACAAGAGCTTGAGTGAATGTAAGAGAATTGGTAGTCACAAGCTTAAAGTGTTATTCAGTGATCGTAACGAGGCAAACATGCTGCATTTAGATGAATATTTCAAGAATCATAGAGTCTATATTCCCGCTAATTCGATTGAAATAGATGGTTTAATTCACTTTCCCATAGAAAGTGATATTAACGAGCTGTTTTATGGAGAATGCAACGGTTCAGGAAATGATAACACGTGTAAGATTCTTCATGTCTTTCGATTGAATGCAAGAGATAAGGAGTCACCAAACACGTTTAAACCCTGTCCTCTGGTACGTGTGACTTTCGAGGGTACGCAACTACCAGGTGCTATTAAATTGTACGGTCTTAGAATCCCAGTTCGTCCTTACATCCGTAGTCCAATGTTTTGCAACAAATGCTGTAACTTTGGTCACACGCGCAAATATTGCAGTAATAAAGTTCGATGCTACAAGTGTAATCAAAGTCACGATACAGCTGAGTGCACTGATGAACCATCTGAAGATTGCTTAGTATGTAAAACAAAGCATTTAAAAAATCTCAGTTCAGCAGTGAAAAATATACCGAAGACAACAAAGAATACGATTTCAACACAGAATCCATTTGAAACTTTAGATCAAGTGGAATTTCCTGCTCTTGATAGTGATACCCCACATTTTAAAAACCCATACAGGCAAAAATCAAACAGCCATAAGGAATCAAATGTTGTCCCTGAGCCCAAAACATTGCCCAAAGTAAATAATACTAGAAAAAAGACAGCTAGCACATATGTGCCAGGGTTCCAACAAATAAAAGACGATCCCTTGTCAATTAGAATCATTAATTGGATCACCAAATGGCCAATTTCAGAAGACTGGAAGCAACTAATTATTGATGCACTGGTTCCGTTACTAACGAAAATAACACCAATATTAACACCCTTGATTAATATTTGTTCCTCAGTAACATCTTCTATGTGCTGATAACCCCTTGATAATATTTCTGTCAATTAAACTCCCTGGACTTACTATGCTAATGCACCAAGTCCTTTAGTTGTTAAGTTATTTTAATAAATAAATAAGGATAAAAAAAAAAAACACTGATCCGAGAAATCAGGACAATTTAATCGCTGTCAGTTCCATTTATAGATTCGAACAAAATATGAATTTCAGATGACAGTTTGGAAAATTGTCTAAAACGCAGTATTTCAAAGATTTTTCAAAATTGAATTCGTGAAAGCTCGTAGCTCAATCAAAACATATTGGCCTTGATGGTTTAGAATTACTAGAGCTCTTTATTTAACTTAATCTCTTTTACCTGACAATTTTGTATGACAAAGAGGTTAACGTTGTATGAGAAAGTTGTAGATATTTAAAAGGTCTTCAAATTTCCACATCATTATTTTTAGTGTTTTAGCACAAAAAACATGAGTATTTCCGACTTTTTCATATTGATTTCAAAAATTACAAATTATCAAATTGTACAAATTAAATTAATCAAAAATTCTGAAAGAGTAAGTTCGAAGATCCCTAATTTTTTTAACTTCCTACTACATTTAAAGATGACTCACATTTTCTTTCATTTTGACCAATTATATGTCATTAAACTTTAGAAATTTAAATTGAAGATGTTAAAATTAACGTATTAATTTTAAATAAAAAAAATCTCTTTTTTTACAAATATGGCAAATCAAGATAAACTTTTCTTGTATATCCATTTCAAAATATGATTTTATTACAATAATTAAATTTAAAAGGTTCATCAATTTATCTTGCCTTTGCAGAATTAAGTGCAATAATCATTTAATCCAAATATGTCAAATGTGCTTGTACTTGTCTTACACTTGCAGTCGTCATAAGCTAAATTAATTATACTTAATATTGCATTCTCTTGTTTTAAAACATATTTTTTTCATTTAATAATCATAATAAATCGACCTACACAGTAAAATTTAAGAAAAAACTGGATACGTGACAAAAATCGAAGATCATGAATTCACTTGGATCGTATTCGGTTTAGGACTAAATTTAAATGTTAATGTTCCAAAATATGAAAATTATTTGATAAAAATGATAAAATGAGGTACGTCTTTACCTAGCTTTAAATTGAACAGTAAATCTTGACTTGAATGAAAAATCTTTTAAATAACGGATAAAAATGTCAAGACATGTGCAAACTTTAATTACACTCTTCAATTAAACCGCCTATGCAACTTCCAACTTTATTTAATATTTAAATGTAAATTTCCGTTATTTATGGTGGACTTTGTTGTGGAGGTGCCTTGTTCTTGATATTTCTTTGTATGAATTTATTAGCATTTTATTGAAAGAACAAAGGAAAATTGATTATTAATCTAAAAATAGTCCTTGGCATCTAATTCAAATTAAAAATCGACCTTGAGATACTCAATATTCAATTTGATAATAATTTATGTATAATAATAAATAAGAGAAAAAAATAATAATTTGCGTGTCTCACTTTTTTTTCATTAAGTATTGTGTTATGTTGTCTCAAAACACAATCAATCCAAATTAAATCAAGTATTATAATAATAAAAATAATAATAATAGAGGCTAAACATTATTTTACAATATTATTTAAAAAGATAAGCAGTGGGCGCACAACTTAAAAGTGGCAGTTTACTGCTTTATCGAGAGTACTTTGTTTGACTTGGACGACAAAATAACAACAACAACAACGCACATCACCATATTTGAATATGTGCACTAATATAATAATTGGAATGGGAATTTTAAAGTATAAACAACACATGTCTAACATATAAATTCAAATGCATGCACACAAACCATACAAACTTATTATTATAATGAAGGAAAAAAAATGTTAATCTAAAAAGTAATATTTTGTAACTCTCACAAAAATATATCATCCCACATTTCATTTACTATTATTATTATTATTATCTTAAGAGAATATTTTTTTACATTATATATTTGAATATTATTATTATAATAATGTTATCTGGTCCAACCTGAATGCTAAACATTTGTATCTATGTTTCAAATATGCGTTTGGATATGCGTGTGTGTGACATGTTTTTGTACGAATAGTGCATATTTTTACTTGAAAAAAAAAATATTAATTAGACGTAGGTCTCCGAAGACTTTTTTGTTGTTGAAATATTTCATTATTATTTAAATTGTGTGTCAAAAATTTTAATTTTAGAGTAAAAACAAAAAAAAAAAACAAATGGAAAAATACATTAAAAAATCACTTACTAAAGAGGCAACACGTGATATGAACAAATTTAAGACGAGGTTTATCGGGAAGAGAAATTCCTGCTCTTATTCATAAGAAATTTCAACGTTGCTACGATCCATAATTTGTCTGCTGCGTCCACTGAGTCTGCCATTTGGTTGCTGTCTGGCACATCGTAGCGTGTTTATCGTGTTGGAATTTCCTACGAATTCAAATAAGTAAGTATAACGAAAGTTTGAGGCGTCGCCTTAATTAAATATCTGATGATCTGAACAACTTTTCCAATGAACGACGATACTACGAGATTTACATGCATAAATTAACGAAAATGAAAAAACTGATTCAATGCTTTATATGAAAGGAAATATTTAACGCATCTTCGACCCGTATTACTTGTGGCAGATGTCTAGATGGGTTTAATCGTAGATTTAAAAATCCATCAAATAATAGATTGTGGATTTCGTTAGATCATTAAAACACTTATTTGTACTAATTTAACATATAGTACATTTATTTTAATATTTTGATTTAGCGTCTATGTGAATTTATTAATTTAATTTCTTTTTCTTTTCTAGGTGGTGTATAAATTTGACATCCATTTAGTCCTGCAATACACCCAAAATCATGGCAAACGAACTTTTCGTCAATTAAAAGATACAAAAGATTTTGAAAATCATATTTATGTGGTATTCACATAAAATTGGAGTAATTTCTGAAAAGAATTCACTTCATACAGTGATGAAACATCAATCTCACATAAAAATTTGTATTTTGAGGCTCATTAACAACAAAAAATTAACTACTTTAAGTATGTATTTTAACACCAATGTAATCAATCAAAACAAAATGATAAATTAGCTTTGAGAAAAGTTTATATAAAAAAATGTTTTAATTTCTGATTATATAAATTATAATGACCAAGAAAAGTGGAAGAAATGAAACAAAGCTACTTAGAAGACCTCAATTTTTTTCAAAAACAATTATCCATAATGGTTTTCCTAGTATGGAAAGAGATTTGCATAAAATGCCAAACTAAAATGACATATTTTGTCTGCTCAGTAGTTCTAATAGAAAAAGGTGATGTCCTTTTAAAAAGAAACAATATTGGCCTTATCCTCCTTCTTTAAATAAAATTAAAAATCAAGGGCTATTATTACAATATATAAATTAATTCTACTACAAGGCCAAACATTGTTTTCTGTTTTTCAGTTAAAGTACTAGAATAAGCCAAAGCACCAGAACGAGCATATGAAGTTGAAATTTAAAGTATGTTTTCCGTATTCTGCATAAAGAGCACAAATATGTACACAATAACCCCCTATCCAGTTTGAAGTTCCCTGTGTATCAAAGGATAAATAAATAATACAAGACTTAACGACATATATCGGTCCACAACAAAAGAGGTAACGGCAGATATCAGTTAGAAAATGTGATTTCGTTTACACGAGGAAAACTCTAGTTCCAAGTCAAACTTGACAAACAAAGGGGTTTTGAAAGATAATTTTAAAACAACAGCATCGTTAAAAATAAATTAATTACATTTCCTCTCGAGTATTGTGTTAAGGCATCGGTCCTTGGATTTAAATTATTTTTTCATCGTTTTTTTGCACAGCTTTTTGAATTTAATTTATGAAACAAAGGTCTATACACAGATTTAACAAAAGGAAATTAAGATAAGGCGTCGCCATAAATATAAGTAGTAGTCTTTTTAAATACGTTGGAAATTTTAGCATGGTGTTTTCGAAAATCACGAAATTTTTAAGCCCTAAATTTACAAAGTGTATTTCTTATTCTAAGTTTCATTTCAAATAATGAAAAAATCAAAATAAATCTCAATAAAAATAAAAAAAATTATTCTGATCTAAATATGAAATTTATTGCGTTATAAATTTCTTTCATCTCTAATTTAACTCTTTCCAATGTATTTCTATGTTCAAAAAAAAAAAATAAAAGACAATATGGTATCAAAACTATTCAGTTTATTAGATCATCGTGTTTAAGCCTTGCATATAAAATGAAAAAAAATTAAAATTAAATATTTACAATTTTCAAAATATATCAAGTTTCTATCGAGTAAGATAAATTTTTATTTAAATTTGATCTCGTAACCTTAGACTCAATAATTTTTTGTTATATTTATAAATTCAAAATATCGAACAACATGTGGGCGGAAAAACATGTCTAGCACTAAAACTCTATTTTCTATTTTATTTCTTCTTTATATTGAATAGTTTCAAGATTTTTTGTGTATATTAAAAACTTTCAAATGTTTATTTTTCGGTAGAAAAACGAATATCAAATGATGATTTTTACAAACAAAATTTGAATATGAAACGGAATAAAGATGATACACGATCTGCGCAACTCTATTCAAGCATGAAAGTTTAATAAACCTATGAGTTGGGTTTCAAAGATTAATTTTCACAAACTCAAATTTTTATTTTTTTTATTACTAAATTTTAAATTCAATTTATGTTTGTGTATTCAATACAAAATTTTTATTATTATTTTGATGATAGACTTTCCATAAATGGATCAAACATTAAAATAATAAATAAAAAAGTTGGCTGTCGACTATTTTGGAGTATTTTTGCGACTGATATTTCTTTTTAACTCGAATTTTATTAAATTTTTATTCGACTTTCATATGAAATTTATTGTCAAAATTAAAATTAATCAGATTCGAATTAACGGCTGCATTTTCTTGCTTAGCCTCGATTTGGAAAAAAAGGATGCAATGAAAATTTGAACATAAATTGACTTAAATGACTTAATTAAAAGGAAATTTATTCAGATCATTTCAATAATTTTGATATAATTTGAAATAAAACAGAGGAAGTCATTCAAATTGCCATCCATATTTTTTTTCAATACAAAAAAAAATCCTCCTCCCACCTAATTCCAGCCAAAATTCATGCTATACCTATTCACAAATTATCATTTTTTTCCTTCTCTCTTTTTTTAATTTCGCCCACATGAATAGACTTTTTGGCCACTAATATTAACTCTTTGACTTTAATATTTTTCATTCACATATGACATGATAGGCTCACGTCATAACCAGCTATTACCAAATTTGTAAAGAACCAAACACTTTATAACATGTCTACGAAATAAAGTATGAAATTTATTATTAATGAAGAAAAAAAATAAATAAAACTAAATTAAATTGTTCACAAAAAAAAATTTTGTATTTCAAGTGAATTATTGTTTGATTATTGTGAAAAGTAACAAAATTTTTTTATTTAATTCTAATATGGATCACCAAAACGATTAGTTATCCTTATTTATATGAAATGAAATAAAACCATTCATAGAATTTATTGAATGATGATGACAAACAGAAGATTTGCCACAATGTACTGGTCACGTTAATTAATCTGAAAGAAGTAAGTCATTAAGTTTTGAATTAAACGCGTGTGGGAGTTGAGTCAAGAAAATGAAATTGTTACATTTAAAGATGATCTTTTTTTTATTACTTTTATTATTATTTTACTATTTATTTATTGTCTTAAATTTTTTTGGGAACTTTCAAAGTTAAAAACAAAAATTAAGTTTATAGAATTATGTGATAAATTATGGATTTGACCAAAAATTTTTTCTTCAAATAACCTTGAAACGATTTTATTCTTAATAAATTCAAGCAAAAATGGAACAATGCAATGCAACAAGGTCTAAATTATATTTTTTTTTTGTTTTCGGGTTTCAATGAGAAAATTCCCTTTCAAAAAGTACTTTAATCGTTTTTTAATAACTTACTAAATACAGTGCTTCACAATCATTTTTATTTAGTTTCGATTGGATTAACATTAAATTATTTCTTTAGTTCTTAAATGGCCTAATGACTGACTGACTTAAAGAATTGCTGAAGCATTAATTTTTTGTGATGTAAGGAAAAGTGTGGGTTTGATTCATTTTCAATTGAAACAAAATTTTAATCTCGATTTTTTTGATTGTAAGTATTCGAAATTTAAGAATCAGCTTAAAGCAGACGGTTAATTGAATTTAAATCTGTACTTTTTTTATTTTCATCAATTGAAATTTCATTTCCAAATTCCAGTGTCCGAGGGTTCTTTGTTTCATTGTATACAAACAGTTTATAGGTAAACAAAGGACTAAAAGCACTGTACCATGAGAATCCTGAAATAAGAGATTTCATACAAAAACTTTTGGCTTTACCATTTAAACCTTAAGCTGACATTATCAATTATTGATAATATGCCTGAAGTCGATACTGTTGACGAAGAGAAATTAGTCGATTTGGTTAATTATATTGAAAAAAAACATACGTAAGAGGTCGACGTGTAGGAAGTTTGCCTCGTTTTCCAGCAAATATTTGGTGTGTCTACCCGTTCGTTTTAAACAAATACCTACTAGCGAACGACATATGAAGTTGAAGGCTGGCACAGCCGTTTCCAAACATTGATAAACTCTCAACATGCAGGAATTTGGTAATTCCTCGAGCATTTCCAAAAAAGATCATAGACAAAACGAGATATTAATGATTCAACTCATCGCAGGCCACCAACGTGTTCGATATCCCATTAATGGAAAATATAAAGCTAACCAATTGCAAAAAAAGCAAAGCACCATGATTGGATGTATTTGCAGATTTTCCTATTTTTTCTATTTCCATCGAAACATGTTTTAGATAAAATTTCATTGAAAAATAACAGGAAATACAAAAAAAAGAATAGAAACTCAATGTGCTGTAACTTGTAGTTTAACTATCTGAAAAAAATTAGATAAAAAAAAATACATTACCAGTCTTTGAGCAAGCAAATCAATTGTTTGTATCCAATAAGCGGTAAGTTATTTGAATTTCAAAAAAAACATACATAAACATAAAATCCATCAAAAAAATCAACAATAAATTCTGTTAATATATCGATATTTCAGTTGTTGCATTGCACAAAAATGACACTCCTTCAAATAAAAATAAAAAAAATAATTTCTAGCATGTGACATTGGGCGTAAAATTACTCTGTTTCAAGTAAACAATAAATAAATGGTACATCACATAATTATTGTTTTCAAATTGGTTATACTATTTATTTTTTTATGTTTAAATCATAAAGTAAAGATTTTGATTAGATTTTCAGATGTAACTGCAACACACTAATCTATTCATGTATGACGTTGATTAAATTCAAATTTATTCAAATTATGTATGATGTAACATTTATAAGGGAAATTCGTTGTTTTGAATTTTATGTAATTCGTCGTTTACTCTAACTTTTTTTCTTTCTCTCTCTCCCTCTTTTTTTTAACCCTTAACTTGTAAAGCATTCCTTTTTTTATTTTTAGGCGGTTTTTGAGATTGGGCTCCAGGGCCGAAAACCCATAAAAAGCCCAAAATGCCACATTTTTTCAAATTTTATCAACACGGCAAAATTTTTCAAAAAATTTAAAAATGCCAGTTTTTCCACCATTTTGGAAAAAGAATCGTCCATTTTGATTATTTTTCAAAAAACCCCATTTAAAAATTTTTGCAAAATACCACATTTTACCGTATAAAGGCTCTGAAGTCTAATGGAAACGAGTCCAATCGAAATGCACTTTTCTAAATCGCCCAGTGGTTAAAATTTCCCATTTTAATTATTAACTTTCTAAATTTTTATCTCCATGAAAATTTATTGGCTTTTCCAGAATGAAAAATTTTCTTCAATTTTTCAATTAATATTTTCCTTATTTTCAAAATAAACATGAAATTCAAATAAATGCAAGAGCTATTAACCGATTTTTTTATTATTATTAATTTTTTTTCATATTATTATGAAAATAGTACAATTTAAACCACGCTTGTTATGTCTTCAGTTTTCGTCAAAAATAATATAAAATAATATATTTAGCACAAATAAATGACATCCTTTATTGCTTTTCATCATTCATCCATACAACGTGTTTATGACTTTTATTTCTCTCAATATCTTTTTCAAAATATACGACAAAATTATTTTATTATTATAATTTTCATTACGAACGTGTGTGAGCTCATACAAAAAATTCGTGAAAAATCACCAAAAATAAACTTCACTTCAGATCAATCTTAATTAGCTTGACAAACAAATAAATCAACATTTAATTTATATACAATTTGAATGCACTTAATGAACCAATTCGTCAAAATGAATCATCCGAAACATCAAATGAAAATTGTCAGTATGCAAATATTATTTCTTTTTTTTTATTTGTTATTATTATTGAATGAAAAATTGACAAAATTTCATTTGCAAAATGTATAAATTTGACTTAAATCATTAAAAGTATAAAAGAAGAAGATGCAGTTTTTTTTTCCTATTATTTCCTGTGTGTTTTTTTTTGTTACTTTTTCGTCTTATTTTATGTTGATGTTCACCTACAGTCCAAGCCAAAATAAGAAAATGTTGCAGAGGCAGATTTTGAAATAGTAATGGCAAGTCATTTGAAGAAGAAGAAGATGAAAAAAAAGAACAAGGTGTTTTATATTATTATTGCTCTTAAATGTTTTTATTACCTACATGATTTGAGTGCGACAATATTTTCTGGATTTAAGTACCGTGACAAAAAATCTCATTTTATTTGTGATTTTCTTGAAGAATTATCTGCAATTTGATTGGTAAGTTGAAATGAATGTATTTTCATGAAAAGTATTAAAACTTTAATGATTAATTTTTTGATTTTTTTTTCAGATCAAATCAGTTTTATAGCCTACACTCAGACCATCAGTCGGATTCATTGTACATACCCCATATCATCAGAGTGACTTAGCTTTTATTCTGTCATCCCAAGCAGTGGGCATCTTTATCTAGCCTTTAACTCAAATTGAGTAGTCGGAAAAGGGACATTTGAGATTGTAAAGTTTAATGGCCAAAGCGAAAATCGAACTGCCAACCTTAAGATTGATAGTTCAACACTCTAACCACTGCACCGTAGAATCCTCTTTTTTAGCGATGAAAATGGATGAAGACGGACAAGGCACTTGTCATAGCCCATATTTTTACGGAATGCACTTAAAATTGCTAGAAAGACCACAAAGAAATGTTTGGACTCGTTATCAAATTTGTTGATAACTCAGCACAGACAGCGAAAAATTTGAATGCCCAAAGGCAAATCCGCCATTGGTTTGACATATTTTAGGACTCTTCGTAGATATTGTTTTAGCAAATGTAAATTTGACGTTTACTTGCAAGCTGTCAGGTTTGCGTTTCAATAACTACGGCTCTTATCAAGCAGATATTTCAAACTGTCATTTATTTTGACAATTACAGTTTCTATAGATTATAAGTCACCTGGTTCGTCCCTTTGGGGTTCTCTAACTCTACAAGGTTAGGTATTTCCAATTAAATCTTTATTTTTTACTCTTTAATAATTAATTATGCGTCTTTGCACTCTGGTTGTCTATACTCGACTGATGTTTATTTCTGTCTTTTTGACAGTTGTCAACCAAATGTAGACTGGGATGTCGATCAGCCTACAAGATTAAATGGAAATTCCAGAAATTTAAATAAGTGACACTTCGAATTTGATTTAGAAGTTTTCATATATTCTATATACACAGCATAATGTCTAAAAATATCACATGCCAGAATACTGTCAATCCCCTGACTAGGAAGGTTTTTTATAAGGGCATTACTTGACAGTTTTTTGACATTTCTAATAAAAATTTGCATTTATAAAGGCTTTCCTGAAATATTTTCCAATGGAATGGTGGTTGATGTGCATACAGATCGATATAGGATGAAAAAATACATTTTCTTGGATCGGGGTATTTCGATTGGACCAGAGGGCGCTGAGAGGCTAAAATGTGATTTACACAGAAAAGAAATTTTAAAAACAGCAAAAAAATTAAAAGTCAGGGTAAAAGTCGTTGATGACACCTGGATCGTGTCAGGGAGGGTCCAACTCCTCTTCGATGCTGTCAAAGTCGTTGATAACTTGATAAGAATGAGCAGAGGAGCTTAGCGTGAATGAGTGTACAGTGCCAAGTTGAATTCTTTGTTGAATTCCATTATCAGGGTGATGAAAGTTTAACAATCACCATTAAAGTACACAGTTTTTGAAGTTTCCTTAGCTGTATCCATACAAAATGAGCTGTCAAATTAAACGTGCTTACCCCCTCAGTTATTTTCTTATTTCCTATCAATGACCCAAGTGGCATGCCAATTACAATAACAATTAGTTACTAATATGAAAGATTTACATATTTTTCAAAGTAGATTTCACTGAAAAAAAATATTTAGTGAAAATTTATCGTTGATTTAATTTAATTTGACATGATTTTTTGGTGTAATTGTACCTTGAAATTTAAATTTTCATTCATATAATTTTTTTTCTTGCCTCGTTCTTTAACCAGAAACGCGATGTAATGTAATTCATGTTTCGATTTAAACATAAATTTAATATTAACCTTTTTTTTTTAATGAATTTACGATTTAATTTGATCATAAATGTGGTGTTAAAAGAATGAGATGAGGTCCAAGTCAATACGTTTAAATTTGATCAATTTAATCAAGTAATTTAAAAATCTTTTTATTTGGACCGTTTGTTTTTTGGTGACTATTTTATGTGTGCGGTTTTAGGTAATACCCACACATTTTCTGAATTTTGTAGGTTGATGATTGATGTATGGTCGATTATATGTGTCACATTGTTTATTTCGTGTGCTTCTTTTATGTCGGTTTTTTTCTCGATAAAGGTGTAAAAGCAAGATCAGTGAATCCATCTGGTCAAATTAAAGATAAAAAAAACTGAAAATTAAGGTTATTTTATATTGTGTCCTTTAAATTAAAACAAAACTCATTATTATTCAAGAATAAAAAGAGATTTTGACCTAACTTTTATTGCTTTGCACTGATTTAAAAATCACACTGTTCTACAAAATGTTTCAATTTGACTCAAAAACAATTTTCCTCGATATCGTCTTTTTAATCGACAATTATTTAGTTATTTTAATTGAAAATTTCTCAATATTGCATAAATATTCCAAACAATTTTTCTTTGTTTCTTTTTTACTATAAATAAAATTATGTGAAAATAAACAAACATTTAACAGAAAACATATGTTTGATTATAAACGAGGAAACCTGCTTCAATGTGTAATTTCAAGTTAAAACAAAAAAAATAGAAAATTAATATTTTTCAAGCATAAAATGAAATTTAAAACATGATCATGAATTTGTTACAAGTGTGCACTTTTCCAATTCAAAATATATAAATCACTGAACAAACAGATTTGCGTAGCTTCATTTTAAAGAAAAATTCGCATAGCCATTAACGAAATTTAATGGAGTGTTAAATGTTGATTAAGAGTTAGGTCACAACCACAAAATTTTGTCATGGTGGCCCATCAAATTCATTTTAATTTCTTATGTAAATCATCTCAGTCTAAAAATTTATGGAAGGAAGTGCATGAGAATGCAGATTTTTAACAAGAACTAATAGTTTGTTCCGCTTCGTATACAAAATTACATTTAACTATACAATTTTTCATTTGAAATTCACTTCCAGCTTTTTAATTTGAATTTTTCCACTGCAATGAGGTGCCAAATAAAAGTGGAAATCATATGGATACGTGGATGTATGAATGTATATTTTACATCACTCACCTTAATAATAAATTTTATGCATTTTTCGTATAAATTTGTGTCGTTGTTGGAAAGGGAAAAGTTGTATAATGGTGTTGGCAAAATTCCAGATTGAAGATCATAATAATTTTTATGCGATTTTTGTAAGTGGAAATTTGTTTGAACATTAAATGATTTCAATGCTAAAAGACTGAAAATAAGGAATTTGATGGCTTTTGACTCTCAAAAATGTGTTCTTATATGCCAGAAAGGCCCCAGTCGATCGTCTTGCAAAAGTTACTTAAGTTAATGAAACTAGAAGAAGGTTTTTGAGGGGGGACTTTGTTTGACACTTTTCCATCATCAACGATAACCTTTCCTTTTGTGGATCCTTTAATTGGAGCCTCATTAGGAGTAGATGATGTGCCGGGTCACCCATTACACTTCTCTCCTTTGTCTTCAGTCTGAGTTTGATCTTCTGATCATAGGCGTGGTTGAACAAGAAATTGATTTGCTTTAGCTTTTCCATAGTGGCATTATTTACCTCAACTGTATTCATAGCAAGGTGTCCTTCATTCTTACGGTTCTTTCCTGGCTTCTGTGTCTGTGCCGTAATTTTCACCTTCGACAAGTCCTAGAATGAAGTCGTTTGATTCTTCTTCACAATTTGTTTGAAGTAACCTACTAGGATGTGGCCACCAGGAAAGTGATTTTCGTTGACAGCAACACATTGACTGTCTGCCCAAAGTGGCAAGTCCTTAAACCAGGCTGTTGTATCTTTGTCAGAACAGTGGAAGATCAACCATTCATTTTTGTTGGTTGCTCCCTGGGTAAACCGGGTTTGAAATTAACATCCTTTCTTTGTTCGTAGATGATTTGCAGAACTGACCGTTGGATAGTTTGCATCTCTCCAATACTCAGTTGTTTGTGTGGGTATTCCACTTCTTCTTTTGGTTTACTTTTTGGGATTGCTTCTGCACCAACTTTCTCTTTTTTCTTAGTTTGTGGGGTGATATAGACGTCAGAGCGATTCCTTTTATTGGCACTAGCGGAATCGTAGAGTTGGATGGTTCAGCTTTTGATTTATCTACCCATGGTACTTTTTGCTTGGACTTTTCTAGTGCTTCCTTTTAACTAAGTCCCAGCTTTAGGAGAGCCTCTTTCTCTGGCCACCAGACATATTCCTCTTAGTCCTATTGGTTTTCGTTTCGGGCTGATTGATGCCAAGGTTGTCTATAGCCAATAGGCATTTTCAGTAATAGTGTCGATAGAGGAAGTCATGGAGGATTGTGTCAACTTAACGTTGTCATCCTCTACAGTGCTCTCTGTCTTGTCGTCATTATTTTCTCCTGAGTCAGCTCTTGTCGTTGTACCTCGCATTAGATCTATATTAAGAAATGAAGGATAATTGAAATGCTCTTTTGACAAGCTACTAGAGAACTAGTGTGCACCAAGCTAGCGAAAAGAACACCTCCGTTTAAGTGCTATGTTACGCAGCCACTACATATTCTTCCAATCTCTTTACTAAGATATCGGTAGCTTAGACTACTTGAATAACTAGACACTGCCCAGTGGACAGTATGAGCATTAGCAGCCTTTTGATGAAAAAACAACATTCAATAACATCATTTTCAATGATTTAAATCTTTTATTTTATTTCAGGCTAATAAATAGTATAGCAACCTTATTTACACTATATTTAAATTTAACATATTTTTTTATTATTTTTTCTTTCAATTTTTTGTAAATATCTATTCATTTATATATATGTAATAAAATAATTATACATTTTCGTTTACTTTTTTATTTATATTTTAACATTCAATAATCAGTTTTTTTTTTTAATTTTAATTTTTATAGCATTTTCTCCTTTTATTTTTATTTTTTATCAAAGATCTTGAAAGGCACCTTTATGAGGCAAATTTTATTTAGTTTTGATTTAGAGAAAAAAAACTGGACAAAAAAAAGATGAAAAGATCCAAATCCAAAAAAATAAAAGTAAAATGAAATTTAAAATTTGAAATTAAATTTGATTTAGATCAGTCAAAAGTGAATTGAAATAATTTTTTAAAAAAATTCCTAATATTTTACGTCTATATTTACAAGTCAATATTAAAAAAAAAACTAAAATTTAAAATAAAAATTACCTTAAAAATTTTGAAAATTCAATGTAAATTGACGAAATTTATACATTCAATTATGTTTGATGTTGTTAAGATTAATATTAAATAAAATCAAGAATCACAAGTTACATTTCTATAATGAAAGAATTTAATTTAATTATTATGATAATTTTCATCAAAGTATTTTAACATTTACTTAAAATTAGGGGTTTTTTTAATTCTATTTTATTTCTGTTTTTGTTCTCATAAAATTTCGAGTTTTATTTTTTTTTAATGTGTGTGTAAATTAAAACAATTTCATTAATAAGAACATCAAGTGTTATAAAATTTCTTGATAAATTCGATTTTTTTAACATTTATTTTAACATATATTTTATGTTTATGTGTTTTTTTTTAATAGTGATAAATATTTTTTTTATATTATTGATTATATTGTCATCGGACCTTCATTGTATATTTTCAAATTTCATTCCTACAGAAACTTATTTTTAAAATGATTAATTAATTTAAAAAAAAAAACAGTGACTAGTAACATAATTAACGCTTTATCATGATTGAATAATTAAAATTGTTTAATTGTTTGTAGACAAAATTCATCGAGAAACTTAGAAATTAATGTTAAATTAACTCTTTTCTTTTTTTTGTTTTTTTAAAATATGTGTGTGTGTGATTCTTATGGTGAAATATTTTGAGTAAATTCATTAATTAAACATTTTCTAAGTTTTGGCACAGCTTTGTTTTGCTTTTCTGTGGTGGTCTTTAATTGTATTTCAAAAAAAAAAAATAACTCAATCAAACGAAAATGAAGAAAAAAAAATTTAATATTAAACTATTCCTACACATAAATTGCTCCCGATTGATTATCATTTGCGGCATCCAATGAAATTTTGTTATCATCATCAAAAAATCGCCTAAACGTAAATTCAAAGAAACCATGATGCCACGGCTTTCCACTATCAATTAAATCATCAATTGTGTGATCTGGATCTGACGAATCCTGCATTTTATCGTGATCAATTTCATCAAAATTTGACGTATCTGTTGGATATTTAATTTTTGGTTCGTACGGTGCTTTTTGGCTACGCAGATCTTTTGACCAGTCAATTTGACGCAAAAATGGATGAGTTTTTATCTCGTCAACTTGCTTGCCGAGTCTTTCGTCCTCGGAACAACACAACTTAACTATCATGTCTGACGCTTCGTCCGTTAATTTGGCTTGAGGTGGTATTTTGAGAGTTTGTCTCCAGTGAATCACCTGTGATGAGAAATTGATACTTTAAAATAAGAAAAGATATTTTTGAATGTAAAAATTACCTTGTATTGTGTTTCTTCGGCTGTATTTGCCAAAAAAGGAGGTTGTCCGACAAGCATTTCGTACAAAATTACACCGACACTCCACCAATCACATAATTGTGTGTAACCGCTTCGTAAGAGGACTTCAGGGGCGATGTAATTTGGTGTTCCTACGATTGAATGCGCTTTTGATCGTGTTTTATCACGGAACTTCCTCCTAGAATTCAATTTTAGATCAATAAAATATTCACGAATGAACTTTAAATATGTTTACCTTTCCAATGGGGGTGGAATCTGGGCATGATCATGCCCACTTTTGCTCCATGCTTCCATTGAATCTTGTCTTGCATGCTCTCCTGTTGATAAATTGATTTTTATTTTAAGGTCTTAAAATAAAAATATGAACTTCTTACCGTTTTTCTGATAATATTTGGAGTCGTGAGTCCATCTAAATCCTGTACATAATCCAAAATCAGTCAATTTTATGTGTCCCTTCTTATCAATGAGAATATTATCGGGCTTGATATCACTGTTAAATTAATACAAAATATGAATTAAAATTCATTGTGATTTTCATATAAAAATACAAAACTCACCGATGAATAAATCCCATTTTATGGACACTTTCTATGGCTAGTGTTAATTCGGCAATGTAAAACCGTGCAAGGTTTTCCTCAAAAATTCCTTTCTTGATCAAAAGTGACATTAAATCGCCTCCTAATCAAATTAAAATGAAATTTCATTTAAAAAAATTTTTTGAGATTTAAATTAACAGGAAAATTCACCTGGTATATAGTCCATTACAAAGTACAAATTATCTTTATCCTGGAAACTATAATACAATTTAACGACCCATTCATTGTCAGCTTCAGCGAGAATATCTCTTTCGGCCTTCACATGTGCTACTTGATTCCTCTTCAGTACATCTGCTTTCCTTAACGTCTTCATTGCATACAAATGATTTGACGTATCAATTTTCCTCACTAAAATCACTTCACCAAATGCCCCTTTTCCAATTTTCTTGATTTGGGCAAACATTGACTTGTCCATTTTAGCACGTTTAAGTCGAATGTAATTACTCTCCTTCTGAAATAGTAACTTCCGCATTTGGACTTTTGTCTCTTCGGGCAGTTTCATTTTGGACATTTCCAATTCGAGTTGAGTACGACGGAAATTTCGTTGTTTATACGATTTCATCACATTTTCAACATGTTGTTCCATGAAAAATTTATAGGCTTGTGGCGAGTAATGCTTGACTTTACATTCAGATTTTTCCTCTTCCTTCTCCTTTGAGAGATGCTTACGTTCGGGTATGGGTGATTGAAGTTTAACTTTTTTACATTGACTTGTGTTATTGTTGTTGTTGTTAGCACTACTACTTGTTGTGTTATTATTAGTATTTTTACTTGAACCATTCATCGTTGGTTTCAAATTATTATTGTTATTTGCTAACACACCTTCCTTGTTATTATGACTATTGATGCGAGTGTTGGTGCCATTATTGTTGTTAGGATTATTATTTGAAGAGGTACCTGCCCCAGTTGTTCCTAAGTGTACAGATGGTGGTAATGGCGGTGTCGTTGAAAGATTCGTATTATTTATGACGCTATTAAAACTAGCCATGTTACTATTTGTTGATTTGCTACTATAATTGCTACTGGTCTCCGATTGATTTGAAGAAGCATAATTGCTATAATGAAAAAATTTGATATTTAAATTTATGTAAATAAAATATTTGAAGTGAGACTTTACCTTGGTGTTGTGCTACCTGCTGTTGAGTAAGGAGGAGGAGGAGGTAGATTTCGTTGACGCAAAGACAAGATGGTTGTATATGAAGGAGGTTCTGATCCACCATTATGAGCTGCAGGAGATGTATTTCCACTTGACGCAGTCGATGATGCTCCATTTACTGCATTGTTAACACTTACAGCAAACGCGGTCAACGGACTTGTTACATTATTTGGTGTCGATGGCGGTGTGACAGATGACGAGGGTGACGATTTCGATGAGTTAAGCAACAAAGGTGGTGTCGTTGATTGTTGATGTTTTTGTTGGATTGAAGTTGCGTAGGAAGGAGGTGCAGCTGATGTTAGTACGGGTGGTGAAACACAAACAATTGGTGTTGGAACTTGAGGTGCAATTGCAGTTTGTAGCACCGGTTTCTGAACTTGAGTTGATTTGACCGAATGCATAATGATTGGTTGTGTAGATTTCGAATGTCTGGCACTGTATGGTTGTGGTTGCAAAGCAATTGGTCTTGATATTGAGACATGAGTTGGTCCTGCATTTTGTGTGACTGTTATTGGACTTGGTGATCCAGCTGATGTTCCCGAATAAATTCCACTACTTGGACTTTTGCGATAATCTTGATTTGAGTGTGTTGGTGATTGTCGATTTTGCATTGAAGCATTGTAACTTGGAGGTGCATTTCCTCCAACAACAGAACTAATTGGTGAAATGGGATATGGTGGTGGTGGTTCGACAACATTTCCTCCATTTTGATACATTGATAGTGTTTGCATGGCATGATTTAGCTGTTGTTGTGCTTGTGGTCCATTTTGAACAATGATTGGCGGTTGACGCATATTAGAATTGGGCGCTACTGGAGATGTGCCACGTGCTGGACTCTGACTTTGAATTGTAGGCATATTTCGAGGTGGTCCTGTTGCAGGTGACATTCGTTTTAGCATATGACTCATTTGAAATGGAGGTGGCGGAGTACTTGGAGTTGAGGGACATCGAGGTGGTGGGGTTGGCGGTACAGGATCATTGTAACTAGAATGCGAAGGACATGGCGATGGAGAATATTGACTAACACTGCTGGCACGATAATTGCTTGAATATTGTTGATGTGGACTATCGGATCGGGAACTGCCAGCTCCAGAATCCATTGCAGGACTTTGACGAGGCAAGTGCATAGCTGATGTGGGCACTTCACGTTCAATACTCTGTTTACGCATCAGTCGAGGTGCGTAGCCAGGTAACTGTAAAAAAAATATATTAAAAAATTTTATTGACATTTAAATTAACAACTTACTTTTCCAGAATGACCGTTGAGAACATGTTCTCCATTACTATTAGCCCTTTTCAGCAAATTAAGGGCATCCTCTGGTCTTCCATTTGACACCTTTAATGCTCTCAATGCCAATTCCTGTTCAACAAAAAAATTATTATTAAAATCACATAAAAGTGCAAAATAAAAGTTCCGCTCTACACTTTTATTTGCAAATTCCCATGAACACGAAAATCAAAACATTATAAAAATATTATAAATGAAATTCCACGAATTTTTCTTACACCATGCATGAAATACACCCATTAAAATGCACACACTCACATAACAGGCGAGAGATAGAATTAAACATTTTTAATATTAAAAGTGTAATGATGATGAAAAAAAAAAGAATATCTGGTGCTCAGCCAAGTCTGACAAATTCTATGTAAATCCCTGCGTGTACATTCATGTGTGTGTGTATTTTTTAAATAATAAATAAACTGACATTTGTATTATTTTTTATTTTGATTCAAAAGAAAAGAATGAAATAAACACACACAAAATCAAATCATTTCATCACTCACTCACTCTTAAAAGCATTAATTTGCTTTCTTTCTATTTCTTTGTTTACAAAAAAAAATAATAGCCAAAATCGAGATAGTATAAAAATTTCCCCCTAATTTAACTCACCTCTGGAAATCCAGCTGCAAGTATTTGTTGAACAGCTTGACGAAGTTGTTCATGAATTTGATGATTTTGTTGTTGTTGTTGTTGTTGTTGTTGCTGTTGCTGCTGCTATTTATGACGGTGATGATATTTTACGATGATAAAATTGTAAAAAAAGAGGAAAAAAATGCAGATAAGTTAAACTATTTTAATGAAATATTTTAAAGTGCAAGGTCTTTGTCTCACTCGCGCGTCCATCTTTCAAGTTAAAATGTTTGTACGGTGAAAAAACAACAACAACAAAAAAAAGTCAAAGTATTTTCAGTAGTGTTGTGTCAAGGTATATTACAGAGTACTAATAATAATAATAATATAATAATGTTGTCATGAATAAATCTAAAGGAATGCAATAATTCCCGTTTTACACTTTGAGTCGCGATGATTTAAACAAACGAAGTAAAATATTTTTATGAGGCGGATTTGTAAAATGAACATTTATCGTCTTTTAAATTACTCAAATAATAATAGACAAAGATATTTAAAATGAAAAGAATTATTGTCACTTTAAGTATCAATAGTAAAAAAAAATGTAAATTTATTTTTATTTTTTTTGTAATATCCAATTACACATTATTGGATTAAATTTTACTACCAATCATTTAAAATAATAATAATATTTATATGATGCATTTTAATCGATCGCATTCTTTTTAATGATTGATGAAAGTACCAATCACTCATTTGAAAAGCATGAAATTGTTGATTTATTTTTTTTCTGAGATTGATTGACCAGTTAACCGTAAAAATCTTTTTTTTGGGGATTAGTAAATTCATTTGTCAAATTTATTTAACTTATATTATTTTTTTTTGTTGGTAATGGATTGTAAAAATGTACCGTTCATTTAAAGTTAAAACAATTGTAAAAAAATGTATTGAGTCGGAGGTAAAATCAGATCATTGATTATTTTTTGACTTTATTGTCTTAGATTTATTTACAATTAAGGAATAAATCGTTATTTTACCCATGACTATCTGAACATGATCAAAATGAGAATTAAGGAAGAGTGCTAGGTCTTAAGATGATGAAATGTCCTTTATGAGTCCACGAGTTGTTTCTAGTCCTTAGTTCAACCAAGTACGAGGTGTTTGGATTAATTTTTCTTTAAAACTGTAACTTTAATTTACCTGATGTGCAGCACCAACATTCGCAAATGGCTTTAACTCATTTTTGATTTGTTCCATTGCATTTGTGTTGTAGGCGGAGTTTCTTGCCGCTGCCGGCGTTTTCCCGCCCATTGAACTCATTTTGTTTTGGCGACAAGTAGTGTGTCATATCACATTTGAATTCACACAAATCCTTTAAGTTTTTTTTTTATTATTTTATTTTAATTGTATAATTTTAAATTATAATTTTTTTTAACTAAAGTCACTTTTCTTTTTGAATTTTCCACTTTTGAATTTCATTATTAATCATATTTCATCAAAATTAACACAGAAAATATCTTTTATTAAGTCTCAGTTTGTTTTTTTTTTATTATTTTGTTTGTGGTAATCTTCTGAAATTGTAATAAAAAAATATTGATTAAATAAACAAAAATAATTTTAAAGGGTCGAAAATTGTGCAAGAATTTGTCAAACTCTCATTCATAGTAAAATTAACTAATCAGTTGTTTTTTTTTTTCAAGTAAATACATGTTTTGTTTCAGATAAAATAAATTTGAATAATATGTTTAGTGGTCGGTTTACATATGTGAAAAAAACTACACATATTCAAAATTCACACACTTTAAAAAAAAATTTACACCGTGTCTCTTTAATATAATTTCAAGACATTTGTACGACTCAATTCACATCACATTTTTTTAATATCTGTAGTGTGGCCTCTACATTTTTTTTGTACAAATATTATGTTATGGTATGCACATATATATAAAATTTTATATAGTTTAAAATGTAAGAAGAGCAACAACCCATCCAATAGATGAACGTACAAGCGCATTTCAAAAGTTGTCGATGAATGATCAGAAATTCACACAAAAAAAAGATAATTTGGTTTTTTTTTGTTTGAATTTGATAATTCAATTTTGAATTATTGCTAACCAAAAAATAAAAATACAATTTAAATATGACCGTAACACAACATTAAAAATATTGGGGTTTTGCTAAACATTTTATAAATAATATGAATATGTGTGTAAAAATATACACATATCACGCGTGTGTAGGTATGCATTGTATTATTTAAAATAAATTCACATACATATGACATCTGTAGCAAATCACATAACGTAAAGGAATAATAAATAATAATAAAAGTATGCGAAGAATTTGTAAGTAAGTAAACAAACAATCGATGTATGGGTAGAATTTTTAAATTACGCCAAAAATAGAATTTAAGGTGAGTGATTTGTTTTAGATTAATTAAGTTTGAAATTAAATTCAAAAGTTTATTTAGACACGCAGACTGACGTACAGACTCAATGGACCTGGAAGACCCACCAAATAAATAATCGATCTCTTTAATTCTCATTAGCAGATCGTTGGCATTTTGTTATTTGGCAACAACAGGCAAAGCCAAAAATTTAACATCGACTACTTAATTCCATTCTTAAATTCTAATCTAATAATACTAAAATCAATTATATCACAGGCTACATTTAATTCCCTCATCACACTACTCATGGGTTGGTAAAAAAGTGAAGTTTCTCCTGTTAGCTTTGACTTAAAATAAGCGGGGATGTCTTGTAGTCACAACTGGACAAAACAGATTCAGAAAGGATAGAAGCTCTGAACAGTCTAACTTTGAAGTCAAGATATCAAAACCAAACATGAGTGTTGCTGTTGATCGATGACTTTCCATAAATTCCAGGTTGAAAGTTGGACACATTTGCTGATGGTTGTGAATTAAATTTGAGATATAAATGAAATACTTTCTTTAAAATTTTCTTCAGACAGGTTCGGACAGTGATTTACCGAAGTCACATTTCCTTTTATTCCAAATCTGATCTCTATTGACAGCATTTAGTACTAACAAAAATAGTTAACCCAAATCAGTTATCAGGTAAACAATTTCAGGTGTTGTTTTATTTTTCTACCCATATCATTCGATCAGCGCAAATATGTAGATACTATTCAAAATTTGCAATGATGATCCATTTGAACAGGTCAAATCAAACTAACAGTATACGGAAAATTTATGGATAAGGCTCGACAGGCTGTAGCTTTGACTTGAAATTTGCCAAGGTTAACAGTCTGCCACAAAAATACAGAGAATATTTCTATCTAATAAATTTTTAATAGATTTGTACAGGTTACAAGGAAGGTCCGATTGATCTTGATAATTTAATTGATATTTCAATAAATCACCCAACCTGATTTGACTACCCACAAAAATCATATCAAAATTTAGAAAGAGCCAAAAGAAAATGATTAAATTAAAATACTATAAAAAATTTCCTAGAATCAGAAATAAAATCAAACATACGTCAATCTATGTGGCTACTGTTTGTCTCTGGTCTGTTTTATTACTCATGACAAAAAAAAAGAAGAAAAAAAAATTAGCTATACATAAAAAAAATATACCACAGAACAATTTTGTTGTTGAGCACATCACCGAAATGCCATGCAAATTTAAATAAAAATTTAAAACGAAATCAGAAAAGAAAACAAATTCAAATCTTGATGATTGTATGTTTTAAATTTATATAAAAAAAGTAAGGAATTAGCTGCCGCAGCAAATCCATAGTTTTGAGTGCGTGTTCATTTTCATAATATTTTCATCTATTTTATTTAATAAATATTTCATATTTTCATTGAAAATGTCTTTTTAACGGTTTTTTTTAATATTTCAAATCAATTTTTATTTTGACAGCTCGAATAATCTGAATCGGAAATCTGAATCGGAATCTGAAATCTGAATTGTGATGAAATGAATGTATCACGTACCCTGTACAGAAAATTTTAAATTATTACATTTTTAAAACAATTCAATTGATGTAATTGAAAAATGTAATTAAAAATAAAAACATTTAAAGGTGTTCTGCAATTCGTGAGTAAGTTTTCACAAAAAACGTTTTAAATAAGAAAAATAAATCGGGTGGGACACAATGTTCTATGCAATATACTAAAATATGTCAAAAATATGCGAAGTAAAACCCTTAGTTTTGACGTTTCACTCAAAACAAAAAAAGATCTTCTGTACTATGAGATGTACATCAAAAAATGTACACATATGTGTATGACGAACAACATATCTTTCTTTTTTTTTCTTCACATCACATAAATGTAAATTTTTTCTTATGTTATTTTTTTGTCAATACAAGTGTGTCAACTTATTGACTCAATTTGATTTTCTTCTAATCAGTTAATTTTAAAAGGGCTAAAATTTAATTTAAATTTATAATTTGATTTTATCTATTCACATAAGCTTGGTAAGTTTCTTAGTATGATAAGACCTGACAGCCCTCAAGGTCAGGGACAAGCTTATTCATTTTCAGTGCGTTAACTAGTCGTGGGAAAACTACTGATTTTATTTCGATGAATCTGATTTTTGGTACTTTTTTTCAGAATTAAGTTTTTTGATTATTCTTAGCAGTTACGACACAACTCGGACAAGATGGAATTGACCAAACACATCTGCTGGTTTCAAAACATGAGAACTCTTGGTAATACGCCTTCTTGTAGCTGGTATATTCACTGGTCATTGTACTATAGACTATCACTTTAGTAATTTTAACTCAAGAGATCCAATGTGCAAATGTTACTCTGAACAGGAAGAGATTGCTGAACATCTGCTTTGCTTATTTTCCAATCCTGCAAGATTGCGTGGTTTCATATGGGGTGAGTACTTTCTCAGTCATGATTTCATCATAATTGTGAAGGTATCAGACCTGAAAAATTTTAAGGAAGGTCTACACTTTCTTGTAACTATCCAGATCTAAAGACCTCCTTCTTAATTTTAGTTGCTTCACTAGATTTGGTTTCTTTCTGGTCTGTAGGTCTGAGCGCTGGTTTTCTTCTGTGAGGACCATTCTATAAAACTGAACTGATTCAGGGGCGAATCGAAACGCCCTGACATTCTGTTTTATTTGCTAAACTTAACTTTTACAAGACTATCGACTGCAGCCTTTCAGGTATTTGCCAGATTGCCCGTATGGCTAATTCGCCACTGGACCTGATCTAAACACGCCTCGTCTTGTAGAAATTGCAATACCAGATTGAACTTGAAGTGTTGCAAATGTAAATTTTTTTTATGTATTTTAGATTTT
Organism: Culicoides sonorensis; assembly: GCA_900002565.1. Lineage (NCBI taxonomy): Eukaryota > Metazoa > Arthropoda > Insecta > Diptera > Ceratopogonidae > Culicoides > Culicoides sonorensis. The sequence continues at coordinate 1,141,460 of LN483471.1, read as the reverse complement.
CTTTGAAATCCTGTATATATATAATTTTCATCAATTTGACAGTCTTCTTCGAGTTATATAAGAAAATTTCGACCCATCAGAGATCTTATGCCCTTGAATCGATAATAAAATCTTTAAAAACATCCTCGTGAGAATAAGATAGAGTAAGTTCATTTATGGCAATTATAGATTTAAAGCCTCAATTTTTTATAATGATAAATAAACAATTTTTGTTATTATTTTTTTTTCAAAACAAACTTCACATTTCATTCATAACTTGGAAATAGTTGCCCAATACTTGTTTTTATATTATTTAAATATTTTATTATTGAAATATTTGATATGTTAGCGCGAATTTAGTGACACAATTAATTTTCATTGTTGTTATTTATTTACTTTTTTTTTGAATAAATATTGTAATAATCACAACTTCACATATGCACTTTTTTTTCTCTTCCACATAACAAAATATTTCTTTTGTTCCATTCAATTTGCATTACTTGACACTTTTATGATCGGAATAATAACAAATGAATCATTTTAATTAATAACTTTTTCTTCAATATCTATTTTATATTAATTTTTTTGTTGTTTCTTAAATAAAGAACTAAATTGATAAAAATTTTCACAGTCAATCAACGCGTTTATAGTTTTTTTGTGTAATTGTATTGAGAGATTCACAATTAAAATTTTATATTTTTGTGTCTCTTTGTTGTGTGTGATTTCTTCACACACATACATTCCATAGTTTTATCGTCTATCTATAGAACGTCCATACAACCATTTAAAATAATCACATATAGCAAAGCCAGGACACAAATTCTTGCACAATTGATTCATTTTCATTATTTTGGTTGAGGTTTTTTCGTGTGAAAAATAAAACTTACATTGTCCAAATATTAATTTCACTTGAATTTTCGTTTATTTTTCATGGTTTTCTCCTTGGAAATTGGGGAATTTTATATGTGAAATTCCAAAATTATATATATATATATTTTTTTAATAAGCTTCGTGCAATGTGTGTATATGTGTATAATGAAATTATATATCTACAAATGATTTTGGTCAAGCACTTTTATTACGTTATTTCTTATATTTAAACCGGACAACTCTTAACAATTTTATGATTTTCCGATTGTTTAGGCACTTATTTAATGATTTGCGATAATTTTGTTACGTTTTGGTCAAACTAAATAATGTTAAAAATGATTTTTCTGTGATTGAGATTGAAAGTGCAGAGTAATTAATATATGAACTTAATCGATTTCTCTCAAGTCACATTCATTTTCCAAATCGTTCATCGAAATGTCAAAAGTATTTCGATTGTCGTTTAAAAAAAAATCGTTGATAAATTTCTATTAACGTAGTGGAAACAAAAATTTGTTTTTGAAATTTAATTGAAAAATATAATTAAAATTTTATTTAAGACAACAAAATTGTTAAAAGAATTTTTTTATAATCAAATTTGTCCAATTTTTACAATTTGAAATAAATAATTTACCCTTATGTCACTTTTACTTTGTTTGAACATGTTTGAAATTACAGTTAGAACTCTGTAATTCGATCTCAACGTTTATTTTAACATGAAATAAGATTTTCCAAATAATTGAATGTAAATGCTTTCCAAAGGTATTTATAAAAAGGGTGAAACTTCTCTGGTTTATAGTTTTCAAAAATTAGAAATTAAAATTTTTTAAGAATTGAAAGAAAAGTCGAGGGAAAAAGTTAGACCATCGTCTATCTTGCTTTTAAATCATATTATCATTTTTATAGACATACTTAGATATACCAGCAAACGAGGTGCAACACGAGTTAAATCAGCTTGACCAAAGAAAGCGCAGAAAAGTAAATAAACGAGGAAGAAGAATATCAGGCTTGCTCATTGAATGATGATTTTGTTCAATGGTTAACTGGTGTATTTTTGGTGCCTTCATTCAGATAATTTGCAGCTACCGGTAGGGAAGATATTTTCGTTCGGTGCATACCATTTAAACGTACTATTCGGTCATAATTTGGTCGAGAATAACAACGACGACAATGGTGATATATTTAAAGATATTGGTAAAGTACCGGTGAAGCAATGTGCAAGCTTTTTTTAACTGCAATAAGAAGTAACTGAAGAAATTAATACCATTATGCTGTTAATCAATGCAAATGGAGACCTTGTGCCTATTCTATGACTAGTATAAAATCAGACTACTCTGACGAACCACATTATTTAACTTAAAACAGTATTAAATAGAAAATGAGGAAGAGCTAGAAACTGAAGAACAAGAACTAATGATGTTATATTTAGATTTGTAAGTCAAAAGGTATAAATTCCATTTATTTTTTTAGCATTCTAAACTTGACATAAACCTATGTTTTTTTAGGATTCCCTTATTTTTAAATTTTTAGACTTGAGAAAATTGATGTGCAGAAATTTTTGCGTAGTTAATGAGTATACCATTTTTCCGCTTCACGTACAATTTAATAAAAAAAGACATGACAGAGAAGAATTGACTTATATTCAATAGAAAACCCTTGGCGAATACGAGTCAAATGATATCTACTCATATTGGGTGAAAATAAGTTAAGGCTTTGTACCTCGGTGAAGTTTTTTCCCCTTGACATGTGACAATTTTTATTTTCCATAAATTCTTATATTCAACCTGATGAGAAAACTCAGACCAAGTGCAGACATGTAGAATAATTGAACACCGAAAGAAAAAGGTGGATTGACAGAGTCACAGAAGATCTTAGAGAACTCCATGTTCAAATTAGCAGACTGTAGAAGAAGATCAGAGCATAAAAACTCAAGACTTTAGCGCAAAAACTTTTTGAAAGACCTCAAGTTTTGCTTTTAATTTTTTAGGATACGGTTCATTTATTTCATTATAATAAAGTTTTTTCATTTTCTGTAGAAACACAAACGGTAACTTCAAAATATTTTACATGAAATATTCTAATTTTAAATGAATTTTATCAACTTGATGAACAAGAGCACTTTCTTATCAACATGTACAAGAACACGTTTGAATCATATTAAGTTAAGGGTATTCAGCAAAACGTCACATCAAATCAAAATAAACAGAGTTAAAATTATTAAATTAAAACAAATTGTCTTAAAAATAAAGATTTATATAACAAATTTATCCTTATATCTAATTTAAGGCACAACATAAACTTCTAAAACTGACAAATAAGTTCCAGAATATCATTCAGAAATTTTATTTGGACAATTACTTTTTGTTTTTATTGAAACACATTTTGCCGGTTAATTTTATTCAGAAAAAATATGGTAATAATTATAAACTTTTTTAATTTAAAAGAAAATTTAAAACATGCTTTCAATTTACAGTATAGTTTAAAACATAAACAAGAAGGCGCCCATGAAGAATGCATTTGGAGTTGTGTTTGGGGTCGAAATGTAATTGAAATTGAACCAGAGCCTCAGGAAGAGTCCGAAAAAGAAGAAGGCGAAGCTTCATCACAAGAAAAATCGCAAAAACCCAAAGAGACAAGAACTGAAAACTTTATTGTGACTGGAGGTGTTGACGACATCGTAAAAGTATGGGATTTGAAAAATGATGAGCTTTACTTGAAACACTCGCTTCAGGGGCATTCGTTAGGTGTGGTTTCAGTTGATGTATCTACAGATGGTAAAATTATTGCGAGTTCAAGTCTTGATTCAACTTTGTGTTTGCACGAAACTGACACTGGTACACTGAAGCAAAAAATTTCGCTTGGTCCTGTCGATTTGTGGACGGTTGCCATTTCACCTGATAACAAACACGTAATTTCGGGATCTCATGAAGGGAAAATTTCAATGTACTCAATTGAAACGGGGAAAGCTGAACAAGTTCTGGATCCACAAAACGGAAAATTTGCATTGAGTATTGCGTATAGTCCCGATGGAAAATACATTGCAAGTGGAAGTATTGATGGGATTATTTACATATTCGATGTGGCTGCTGGCAAAATTACACAAACATTGGAAGGTCATGCCATGCCGGTTCGTAGTTTGTGTTTTTCACCAGATTCGCAAATGTTATTGACAGCATCAGATGATGGACATTCAAAGTTATATGATGTAACGCATTCACATTCTGATGTCATGGGAACGTTATCAGGACACGCATCTTGGGTGTTATGTGTGTCATTTTCGGGAGATGGACAACGATTTGCCTCCTCGTCAAGTGATAAAACCGTCAAAGTGTGGGATGTTGCGGAGAGGAAATGTTTACATACATTCAATGATCATACGGACAAAGTATGGGGAGTTGCTTACAGTCCTGATAGCGATCAACTTATTTCGGTGTCAGAAGATCGATGCATTCATTTATATGATTGCCCTTCAAATGTCGTTTAAAATTGATTGAATAAAAAAACATTTCAATTAAATTTTTCTTAGACTTTTAATTACTATTCTAGAAATTTCTAATAAGAATAATCAATCACTCAGCTTCATTTGCAATTCAAGAGGGGTTTTTATCATCAGAACATTAATTGAGTGGATCATTATCATTTGACACGCACACACTTCATAAGCTGGATATTTTTCATCGAAATTTTTCAAAAACTTCCGTGTCAAAGGAAATGCCTTTTCCGCCCAAACTTTATCATATTCCATTATTTTCATGATTCCCGCGCAGAGTGGAAGGAATTCAATCATATCTTCCATTTCCAAGTTATTCAATAAATTATAATCATTTTTACAGGCTTCACACGTGCAATCAAACAAATATTTTGACTTCAATTGAATTTGTCGATCAATTAACGGCTGATTCAAGTGATGTGGACCATAACTGTCAAATAATTGGTCACCTGGAGCAATGTGTCTTCGGACTACAATTACAACTTGATTATCGTTTCCCATTCTCGTGACATTTGGAGCACATGAATGATTCATTAGACTACTTATTGGGAGTAAGCCTGTTCCATATTTTTGGGGACTGAATTTTCCATCCATTTCTTCTTTAAGCTCAGGAGTCTTAGCAATTGCTAACAATGAATGTGAGTAAAATTGAGATACAGCCCCAAAATCGAAAAGTAATGAAAGAAAATCATTTTCCGATTCATGATTTGTTAACATTGAACTAAATTCATCTGAAGATTTTAACAGATGCCATATCAGTGCGCTCATGTTACATAACACAAAATCTTCTACATCACTCATAGTAGGAGCATATTTGGCACATGATAAAAGTGCAAGCAGTTGATGTTCCATTAAATTATATTGATAATCTGGATCAAAAATGGTGAATGAACCGTCTTGATTAATTCTACGAAAGTCTTTTAATGTACTGACAGCCATCAACGTGGCTCTTAGTTGAAGAAAATCAATGTTAGCATACATTAATTTACACTCAAACTTGTGAAAGTTCTCCCAAGCCTCATTTTTACAAATTTCTGAACAAAACATGGCCCTTGTACAAATTGTACATGGAATCAAATTGAAATACTCGGTTTTAAGGCAATTCAAGCATCTTGTGAACTCAGGACCTTCAGGCAGATTTTCACAAATCAGACTTTTTACGAATGGGCGTTCAATTAAAATGACGTCTCCTGGAAAGAGCTCTCGATTACTTATTATATGCCTTCCATATTTTTCCGTACATGCATATTCAAGTCCTTCAATCATAAAAGGTATCTTGGAATTAGGTTTGTATGACAATTTAATATCTCGTTTCTCGTCTATGACTTTTGTGTAATTGTCTCTTTTATTTTTCATCTTAGCTAAACATTCCTTTTTACGTTGTTCCAATTTTTGTATCATTTTTGATGGATAATTTCCTTTCAAAGCAGTTTCAATGTTATCCAAACAAAATTTATAGAAACCAATGTTCAAATAAACAGCTGAACGATTTGCAAATGCAATTGCTAAATTTTCCGATGCAACAGGTGCAAAACACAGACTACGATTATAATATTTTAGGGCATTTACGTAATCTTTCACTTTAAAATATGAATTTCCTAGATTTCGGGATTCAAGTGAAATTTCATCAGATTTAAATGAATTCACAATACTTTCAGTTGGAAGTAATTTTTTTTCTTTTAATAGATCGTAACTCATTCGTATTTTATCTGCATTGTTTTTAAGCAACTGAAATTTTGATGGTAAAGGTAATTTTTCAATTTTTGTTTTGATTTCACCGAAATTACTCCATTTTTGATCATCCTGCATTTTAAAAACTTTTTTCGTGGACGATGTACACTGAAATAAACGCCATGTGATTCATTTGAAAAAAAAGTTCATGAAAATGAGTGGAAATAAAATCACTCACCTGTGTCAAGTCAATTTTAATTCCAGCAGTTGACGAGTGAGAAAAAAAATGAATCGTTTAAGAGTTGTATCGATAATGAAAATTTTGTTTTATCGAAAGAGTGAATGAAAATCCCATGTGTGAGTAGAAAAATGACTGTAAAGAAAATCGGAGAAATGAAAACTATTAATAGAATATGTTTCGGATTGAACATGAAAATTGTCTGTAAAAAAACTGTTTTTAAATTATGTTAAGTTTGCATATTCGTTGGAAAAATGTTAAAGATAACATCAAACTTGAACAGGTGAAATATCAATATGACACAATTTTGAAAGACTTATTTTTTTTCGCAGGCAGCATATGAAATGGAGAAAAATTCTGTTAAAATTAATTTTAGCCCATTTTGTCGATTTGGGAAAAAATGCAAGTATTGTGCGCGGTCATGTCGTCCGTTCGTCCGTCCAAGTGCTTTAATTTGAAAATGTTCAAATTTCACAAAATGGCGGATTTTTGGCGGCTGATCTATTCAAAACAGCAATTTTTCGCACCTGTCGAATTTTTCAAAATGATCGAATATTTCAAAATGGCGCCTTTTCAAAAAAGGTCATGAATGTTATAAATATTAAATGAACGGATTCCAAAGAATCGTAGATCTTGAAAAAACTCGCAGTCTTAGCAAAAATGGCTGACTTTTTCAAAATGGTGAATTCATTAAATAGAAATGCGCTCGTGTATATCGTTAACGTTCACGTTTTCCTTTTCAGGGCATTTCTTAAATGCCAGTATTTTGGACGGTCGTGCTATTTTTTCGTCTGTGTCATTTTCAAAATGGCGGACTAACTCAAAATGGTGGAATAACCCAAAATGGCCGTTTGATACAACAACAACATTTAATTGATATTTCATGAGGAAAAGTTGCCTGGATACTGAGAAAAAAAGGTTTTTCCATCAGCGGACTTTCCCCTTGTCCCCTCATAAATCCGATCAACTTTACTCCGATTAATTCGTTTTCTTCTCCCAAAATGCACTTTATTTGTTTAATTTAAACGAAAATAACAAGCATACAAGTCCCATCAAGTAACATTTATTTGGTCATTCCAGACATCAACTCTCATATTTGTTCAAATAAATTCAAGTGCTATTCATGTTCAAGTGTCTCTTGTTTCAACCCCTTTCATACCCATGAAAATATTACTCATACATTTCATACATTGTAATTTTTAATGATTTTATCTACGCTTATTTTTTCTCCATTTTTTGTGTTAATAATTTTTTTCGAGTAGTTAACTGACAAAACTCTCTTGAATTATTAAACGTTTAAGTGTGTATTTTTATTTTTCTGTTTGACAAAAGACATAAAGTGCATAATAAGCTAAATACATTTTTCATTAAAAGTTGTAAGCGATTTTTATTTTTGATGTGTAACGTTGATTAAAGGACGGTTTAAGAGGTTGAACTTGATGTGCTAACCTTCTGTCGTCATTTTGTCTGTATTTACATAATATTTATGAGTATTTTTTTTTATTTTAAGTGGTTAATTATGATATTTTTCAAAAATAATAGTTTGTTGTTATTTATTATAGCATTGAGTATGAAATTTAATTTAATTTTCAAACGCAGCAATAAATGTGAAGAAAAATTTACACCGCACACGTACTGTAAGCGCCAGAAAAGAAAATCCTTTGGCAAAATTTCTTCTTCACTAGGGGCCACTTTCAGCTCAGACCCTGGCCTAACAAGCGATTTTCAAAGATTGGTGAAATTTTTCAATGATTGGCGACATATTTTAATGATTGGCAAAAATACGCGGATGTCCGTTAACGCCACAAAAAAAGGACTAAAAATAAGTAAAACGACAAAATCAAACATTCAGAGAGGATCACAATCCATTCACTCACAATTCAAATAAAGTAACAAATATAAAAATATGATTGCAGTGTCTCTTGAGAACAATTTGCAACGTTAATATAAAGATATATGAGTTTATCTTTTTTTTCCCTTGTAAATGTATCATATTTATATACACAGAATAAAAAACATAAAAAAAAACTCAAATGCACATTTATGATGCATGATTATACCGGGGATGAATAAAGTTTTAAAACGCGATTCAACAGAATACAAAAAAAAAATAAATAAATATAAAGGCAAGGTTGAAAAGGAATACAAACTGCAAGTTAGGCACTTTGATGCTTCCACTCGGTTTCATTTCAATGAAATACGAATATTCAACAGTAATAAAATGCACAAACACACACACTCATATTTTTGTTCATTGTTTTCTTGACTTTAAAAATATGTATATTTTGCAATACACCTTGTCATATATGTGAAAATGTATAAAATCATAACCATTATTTACGATTTTTAATATTGAAATTAATGGCTCGTAAAAAAATTGAAGTACTTTATCCTTTTACGAGTAAGAAATAAAGAGTGAGAGTGTATATAAATTATTTGTACAGAATATTATTCGAATGTGTGTCTCAAATTTTATTATAATGCAATTTCTTTATTTGGTCGCAACTTAAGGAAAATCATAATTAAAGCATTCAATCAAAATAAATCATGCTAAATTCTCAAGGGAATTGTTAATTTATTGCTGCAACGTTGTCTGTCAAATGATATTACATTGAAGTGTGATAGAGTATGACATAAAATCAGAGTTAATGTCATCAAATGTAAATTAAATGGCTAATTAATTTATTTACTTTCTACTTATTTTAGATTTCTCACAGGAATTCTGCTTGAATGTGTTTTGTCAAATCGTTTTTTTATCCATGGATTGTTATGAATTGCATAGAAAAATCGATATTGTTGCACTATAAATAGTTTTAATGTCGCAATTTCGTGCCGTAAAGTGACACTTAAGAGAAATTTCAGCAAAAATTATTTTTGACGACTTAAGTTTCAAATTTCGGAATTTTGAGAAATTTAGGAATTTCCATAATGGCGACAAATGGAGGAAATTACCGTAATCACGGATAACCATAAAATTTAAAAAAAAACACGCAAGTTTCAGAAATCGAAGAAATTTTCATTTTTAAAAAACTGGAATTTTCAAAATCTGCAAAATTTTCAGAAACTTTTGAATTTTTAAATTGCTGAAATTTTATAAATAAGCTCAAAACCTAGAAATTTTGGTTTTAAAAAATTGTCCTATTTTAGTAAGTTTCGGGATTATTTGCAATTTTTTCACCATTTTTTAAAAGTTTTGCAATTTTTAAATTTTCGCAGTTTTTAAAAAATTTGGCGGTTTGCGACTTCAATGAAACTACATTTGAAAAAAGGTTTTTTAAGCTTAAATTCGCCAAATGTTTAAATTTGTGTTATATTTTCTGTTATATAAAGGTGTCGCTGAGATGTCGCAAAACCACACCAAATTTTCTACACTAAAATGTTTTTAAGTTTTATTTAAAAGAAGATCAAATGGGTATTTGATATATGGCTCTCTAAAAGATAACTGAATTATTATTGAATCATAAATAAAGAGAGCTAGAAAGAGAAAGAGAGAGAAAGAGATGGTAAGAGAATCTAAGACAGAGAGAGAGAGAGAGAGAGCAAGAGTTACAGATAGGGTATTCTAAAAATGAGAGTGGAAGAGAGTATTTGAACAATCAAGAGAGAGAGAGAATCTTAGAGATAGTTTCAAAAAGGGAGCGAGAGAAAGAAAATGAGAGAGAAATAACACAAATACATAAAAAAACTCTGAACTCATAGTTTTATTGAGAAAATTTGTAAAAAAAACACATTAAAATTCATACATTTCATGTTAAAATAATAAAACAAAACAATTAAATCATGTTTACTAATTTCTTTTCTTTTCACATAACTTTTTACCTTCATTTTCCACATAAAATTTAGAACTAAAACAATAAACATGCAAAATATATGCAAATAAATATCTAGCTAAACATAAAAGGATAATAAAAGTTATGTCGTATTTAACAGAGATCTGTCTAACATTTGCATTCAACTAAAATGTAAATAAGTTAAACTTAACTTGAAATACTTTTCAAAAAACTACACACATGCCAAGTTAAGCATTTCAAGCATTTTGTCAATTTAACAATATTTCAATTATATGAAATACTTCTTAAAAAGTAAATAAAAAAAAAATAAATTTCTGTATTTACAGCACTTTTCATTTTTCTTATAATAAAAATTAGATTTATGTGAATATGAAATTTTCTGTTCAACATGTTTAAATATATGAATGTGGAGAGATAGTTAATAGTAGTCGTGTCATAAATTTGCATTTGTATTAACAATGGAAATGTCTTCACATATATTTATTTTTGTGAGAGAAGTATTTTTGAAAGTATTTTAAAATGCAAGTTACATTCATCATTTGAATTTAAATGTGATAATAGGAGTCGAGTCGAGTATTGTAATAAATTGGGAAGATAATGGAGACGCCTGGTTAATGATGAGTATTTAATTTTATTTGTAGCTGTCATTGGGTTCCCAAACGCACAATAAAAAGGTTAAAATGACACCAAAAAATCAATGAAAGTAAATATTCACTTAAAGTCACATGAGACCTCACAACACATAATATCGTAATTTTGACTTATAAATATATTAATTTACTGTTGTCCAGTCAAGTCAATACATTATCCTGTCTTGACGTTTTATATGTTTTTATGAGTGTGCCTCGACAAGGCTTACATGAGATGAACTAAATACATGATGGTCATAATAATAATAAGAAGAAGAAGTTGTGTGACACTATCTTCAAAATTTATTATCTCATTCTTTTCCACTTTTTTTTCATGCAGTGTTTCTTGAATTGAGTTAATGTTTTCATTCAACTCACTGATGTTCTTGGTATCCTTATAAGAAAGAAATATAAAATAATATCAACAGGATAAGAAATAACAATAATAAAAATAACATCTGCTGTATGTATTTCTATCTTAATAGTTATAAAGAAGTCTCTAATATTACTTAAGAGGGGATAAATTTTGTGAAATTTTTACCATAAGGAGTTAGGTGGAAGTGCATTTTTGTAGTTACCAAATTCTGTTTTTTAAATACAATGAGAACATGTTCTAGAGTGGCAAACACTGTGAACAGTTGGTCCACAAATTTGTGAAATAAAAAATTTCAAAATTCCTCAGTTGACGCCTGAAGCACTTTAAAAGAAGTTGATCAAGTAGAAGAGGGTTGTTCGTTAAAAGATCAAACACATTCATTTTCAAAGTTTGAGCCCGTCTGATGTCGAACAACGGAACATTTATCAATGTGGTACTGGATAGAGAGGGGTGTCCTTTTTTCAGCCGAATTCGTTCTAAATTCGTCACGTAAGTTGTTTGATAAGGTGACCAGAAAACTGATCAGTATTTCAACTTTGAACGAACGAAGGAATAATACATAGATTGAAAAACATATGGATCTGAAAACCCTTCATTTGACGACCAATTAAACCAATCATCGAGCTAGCCTTGTTTGTTATAAAATTTATATGTTGTTTAAATGACAATTTATTAGTGAACAAAACTCCAAGGTGCACTGATGGATGCCAATCAACTCGTATTGGTTCATGATTGGGGTAAATGATCTTATAAATGACATTTGCTTACATTTTGAGCCATTCAATCGCTGTTAGCGTAATGTGGTATTTTGCATTTTTTAGCCTAACAATGAAATATGTTCTCGGTCCCTTCAGGAAAGTTATAGCTTGAAATATTCTCTTCAACTGTGCTTCAGGCCACTTTTACTTTAAACTTATGAAAATATGATTTTTTCCTGAAAAAACGTTAAAATTGATATTTTAGATGAGCTTCTTTTAACAGACAGGCCACAGACAGTGTATTTTTCTTTGAATTTCCTTAAAAAATGAAAGCAATGAATAACTACATAAAAGTCATATACTCACTCTTTTAACGCTGCTTCGCTATATCTTCTATAAGATACAACAATATTTTTTTTCTTCATTGAATCTTGATGCCTTTCCAGTGGTATCACATCTAAAATAATAAGAATAACAAAAATTTATAAAACTAACATATAATATCAAAATAAACTATATATCAAAAGCATTACATGTCCTAATAAAATACATGATTGTATAGTTTATTACACACATTGAAACAGAGGAGATGCCTAACACAAAAAAAAAATAAAGAAGACGATATATTTTATGTCCAATAAAAGATCATAAAAAATATTCTTAGAGCTTATTGTTTTATTTAGCGCAAAATAGCTTGTAATATGTTGTTATGTGTTCACTTTTATTATTATTATATTGTTATATCTTTCAATTCTTGTCTTGTTGCTTGTAATATACCATTTTTTCCTTGTAATATTCGTTGTTGTTGTTGTCTTTTTTGTTTATTTTATGTATGAATTGTGAAAACAATGTGTTTTTGTTTTAACAATAATCTTATGTTGTATTTTCCCCTTTTTTCAGATATTTTTGTGTTGAGAGTGTTTTTTTTTTATTTATTTTCCATACTTTACTGAGATGCAAAATTGAATCTTCATGTTATGAAATAATGAAATGAAAATGCTCTGTATTATTCAAAGTCCTTACGTTTAATCAAAGTATTAAGTTATTGTATCACATTTCTCGTTGATTATTATCAGATTTCAATTTTTTAATGATTTATTTTAAAAAGCCGCAAATTTTTAATATCACAATTTATGCATTTGAATTTTTTTTTTTTAAATATGAACTCAATATTAAAGAAAATGTTTGTCCTTTAAGAAATAAAAGCGTACTTTTTAGACCGTATTGAAAATTCCTACGAATTCTTAAAACTCCCTTCAAAATTTTCCCAGATATTATTTTGAAATGTGCTATTTTATTCAACCATACTTAATTTTTTGAATTATCATCACTTTTTTGTAGAAACCAAGCCAATCGTTAGAAAATAGAAATATCTGGACTGGTTTTTCAAGAATGATCTCAATAAGTGAAATCCTTAGAAAAACTGTTGTGGACACTTATTTAAAGAACACCAGTATTACATTTACTGACTAGGGGAAAAAGGGGTCGTAAATCTGGTACTTCGGATAACGATACAGAAAAAAGAGAGTTACGGATATTCAAGCAGAGCCGAAATATCGCAATATGTGAACAGAAAAACTGGCATTATCGCCTCAACTATTCAGAGAATTAAAGCTCGTCTTGGTTCGCATTCGTATAAAATGAAAAAATTTCCGCATCGATCCGATGCAGCGTTGAAAGGTAGCATATTAACCCAGATAAGGTGGCATGTTTTCTTTTCTTGCGAATTTTTGTGTTAATTTAATAAAAAAACATTCTTAGGAGTCATTTTGGACAGTTTTTGAACCTGTTCATTTATCAGAAGTATCAATCAAAGAAATCAAACTCATTTAAAATACAATACAATATTTATTTTTGAAAATAATTAAATAAAAGACATAAATGAGACAGCTCTTGAAACAAAATAATAAATTAATACAGAAATTTCAATTCAATATAAATAATTAAATTATACGATGGACATACGGATTGTAACGAAAAGGGAAAAAAATTACTTATAACTAGACTTAAAATTATATATTATCACAGCACGTTCTCCTGGTTGATGAGTCCTTTCTTTGATTTGATTGTGGAAACTCATTTGGAAGGACGGTAGCGTAATCTGGGTTAATCTGGTCAAAGACGAAACTTACGACAAACCTAACTCCCTTGGTGTTAAAAAAATTTACAAGTACAAGATAATTAAAAAGTTCGCTGGGAAATTCTTGATTTGAAATGCTTTTTGACCCTACGGCCGTAGATCGTTCATTTTCTTTACTAAGGAGTCGAGAAAGAGTGATCTTTACATTAAAGAATACATTCGAAAACGTGTTTTACACTTTTACAGGTCCTATACAGTCAAGCCTTTGTTTTGGCCTGATTTTGCTACTGTTCATTACTCCAAAGAGGCAATAAAATGGCATGAGTCTTACCAGATTAAATACGCTAAAAAAGAGTTTATCCCTCCAAATGCATCTGAGATCCGACACATTGGATATGGTGGGCTATTATGAAACAGCGACTTGCGAAAAGTAGGAAGAAAGTGAAAGATGAGAAATATTTGAAAAATTTGTGGCGAAAAGAGGCTAATAAGTTGGAGGCAATGACTGTCCAACACCTGATGATGTCTATTAAAAAGGAACTAATGTAAGGAAGCTAATACGGTCTTGAAGAATTGTAACAAATGAATTTTTATATCTCAAAATAAGAATATTTTACGTTATTAAAGTGATTTTTATAAAATTAAAAAATAAATTAAATTTTATGAATTTCATGATGAATAATTATTAAAATGTATATGTTTGTACTAAGCTTATGGTTTTTATTCATTGTTTTCAGCTCTTCAACCTTGTAATCAGTCTCTGAACTCTGTATTTGTGTGAATTTGAGATAAAATAACACAAAAGAGAGATGAGCTTGTACAAGTGATGATAATAAACTATATTATTATGAATGACAATTGAATGCAGGTATTGTGAATTTCAAATTACATATGAATGAAAATTTTTAGCATTATCATGAAATTATCATTTAAAATGCATATCATTTCTGTCAGAACATCAGCAAGAAATAACAGTTTTAATGAATTTAATCCAGTTTAAATACAAACTTGTGTAAGACACTGATGATAATGCCTTTCATCTTTTTATCCTTTGCACATACATAGTAAAATATAATAATAATAAGATCATGAAAACCGCAGAGAAAACGGCTTCAAGCAATTAATTTAATCGTATTCATTAACAAGTTATTGCCACCACACAAACATATAAGACACAATCGCATTAACATCATTATTATTGTATGTATTTTGTTTGACATTTTCTTTAAACTGCTTAAGACACACACACACACACACACACACAAATGATAGACAGATAAAAGAAAGACATGTATCAAGTCTGTTTGATGCCTCATGACTTCAAATTAAAATGTTACAATTCCATGTAACTCTGTCTCATATCGTATTTTCATATCAATTTAATACCACACTGAAAACTCACACTTGAAATAAAACTGTTTTTAATTCACTTCCATATAATAGCAACATACAACTCAATCTGTTTGAGACATGCCCTACTTATGGTAAATTCATGTTATAATATGCTAATGAAGATGTTAAATTAATTTTATTTGTGAAATTCATGTCTTTTCTGTTTACTTTTTGGTTTACATTTTATCTCTTGAAAGAAGTTTTGTTTATTTTGTCTTTGTTTAACTTCAAACAACACAACCCACTAAACCATTAGCAGAAGCCAAGAAAATTTTAACAAAATAATAATTTAATGAATAAAATAGTGACATTTGACTTTTATTTTATTTTATTGAACAATATGAAATAAAGCCACTAAGTTCACGAGAAATTTTATGAATTTCATCAATATTAAGACGTTTTTCTCATTTTATTTCCTTTTTTTGTGTCATAAGTCATTGAATTTGATTGCTTCTGTTTTTATGTGAGTTAACCTTAGATTTTTATGTTTTTTTTTTTGTGAACATGTCATTTAAATGGCATAAATTTTCTTTTTTGGTTTGTAGTCGATATAAAGTCGATTTGTCAGGTTTTATTTTACGATTTATTGGTGATTTTCAAACAAAATGACTCTTTTTGAGGGAAAAGTGATGAAAAAAAGGAATGGATCGGAAACGCTTAAATGGCTTAAGTTTATTCCGATTTTTTGACACAGAAAAAATGCATCTTATGATCACCTAAAAACTTTTAGAGTAGTGAAAAATTGGAAAATGGTCAAGCAAATGAGAGATTTAAAAGGAAATTTATAACGAAAAACGGAAAATAGTCACGGAAAATCTTCTGATTCAAAATTACTGATTAAGAACCAAAAAAAAAATGGAATTTTAACATGTGAAAAAGTTTACAAAAATACAGTGGAAAATAAAAATTGGCCTAAATTTTCCTCACCATTTTTAAAATTTGACAAATTTTTTCTCCGACTTATCTGATTTTCAGTGCATTTCGCAAGAAAATGCTTGTAAAGACGATCCGTTGTCCCTCAAATGTGAAACTCGGAATCTTTGAGATTAAGCTCAATTTTTTAAAAAGGTTTCAAAATGGCTGATTTTTTAAAATCTTTTAAAAATTATCCAAAATAGCGGATTTTTTTCTCAAAAATGTTAAAATGGACGATTTTTTTCAAAAATTTTTGATAAAAAATCCACCGTAAAGGAAATTTTCGAATCGAGTCTCCTTTTTAATACCTTTCGTAAGAAAATGCTCGGTAAAACGGTTTGTCACCCGTCACTTCAGTTTTAAACTAAGCTTTGAGATTGGGCTCAATTTTTGGGCTCCAGAGGCTGTAAATGGATTTTTCCAAAACGGCTGATTTTTTTTTTTAATTTTCGGAAACTGGCTGAATCATTTTCTATATGGCTGTTTTTTTTCAAAAAATTTCAATATAGCCGATGGTTTTCAAATTTTTTAAATAAAAAGCCGCCATATTGGAAATTTTGCCATGTTGGAATCGAGTCCCATTGAAATGCACTTTTTAATACTTCCCAGTAGTTAAAGTTTCCATTTTCAACTGTTCTACAACAATGTGAACTTTAAATGCCTTTTTATTATTGAACATTCGAGTCTATCACCCCTGAGTCATCCAAATACATTGCAAGTTACTACCACAGAAAAAACATATATTTGAAATAAAGGAAATACCTTAAAGTCATAAATATTTAATTAAACACCAATAAACTGACCTTATTCATGTCACTTTTGTATTCATTGCCATTATGATTTATCCTTTTCATTTTATTCCTACACAAAACTATACAAATTTCATCTATTTACTTACATTCCTCAAAAAGCAATACAGACTCACTTATGACTTTATAATAAAATTGTTGTCATTCATTGTTTTTACCAGACCCTTTTACAAAACGTTTTCTTATATTACTATTTTGTTGTTTTAAG
Organism: Culicoides sonorensis; assembly: GCA_900002565.1. Taxonomy (NCBI): domain Eukaryota; kingdom Metazoa; phylum Arthropoda; class Insecta; order Diptera; family Ceratopogonidae; genus Culicoides; species Culicoides sonorensis. The sequence continues at coordinate 1,124,317 of LN483471.1, read as the reverse complement.
TTTTATACTTCCATTTCCTTGTATATACTTTTAAAAGGTAATAAATACAAACCAAACTAATAACCGTCATAACAACTTCCCTTTTTTCATGTTTTCTATATAAATTTAGATATAAAAAGAGAGAAGAAACACAATTCCAATATAATAAATATAAATATAACTCATAAAATTTATGACAAACTGACCATTTGAAATATTTTTATTACCTTAAAAGTTAGTTTCTTCATACCGTAAAATATTTTAAATGAAATGAAATGAAATAATACTTGGGACAAGAGGTATTTCGGTTATTACAAAATTTTGTTTAACAAAACACTCGGTAATGCTTATCTGATATGAAGAAGGAGACTTGTATAATAAGTGGAAGGTTGTTCAAATGAATGTAAAAGATTATTTGAGATGAAATATTTTGTTTTGGTCTTTTGAACTTTGACATGAAATTTTTAATTTTAATATGCAAATTCATTACCATTGTAAATGCAACAATTGGTTTTAATTTAATTTTGAAAACATTCGATGTTTTGAAATTTTTATTTAAATGAATTGCAGAATTTACATAAAATTAACACAATCAATTAAAACTCAATTTTCGAAGCAGTTTGCTCGTGAAAAATGCACCATCGCAGACGCCTGGTCCGCCATCGCTTTGTTCTATAAATAATCCCTTAATGGTTCATCTGAGAAAGTTTGATTTTTCCGTACATTACCCTTCGATTTGGAAAAAGCGAGTATTGTCCGTCAATTTAAAAGTGCATTAAAGTGTAAAAAAGTGCATCAAAGTGAATAATAGAGCAAGAAAGTGTATGAAAGAGTGTTTTAGTGTAAAAAAGAGTAATAAAGATTATAAAAGAATTAAAAATCAGTAGCAACAAGGTGCATAAAAGTGTAATTAAGAGCAAAATTTTGTTTCATAAACGTTCTGTATTTATTTGATCACTTTACACTGTAAGTTGAAAACGGCACGCCACACACCCGGATTATATGCAAAGGTTAAAAGAGTGCCCGTAATATTCGAAATTTATCCAAATTAACAGGAAATGCGTTAAAAATTGCATTCATCAAGCACCTCGTAAGCGTCATTTGAAGATATGCGTCTGCGGGATCAAATCAATTTGTACTGCGGGATGTTTTTAACTTACAGTGTAGGACATGAACATAATTCAGCTTTTTTCATGATTTTTTTTTATTGTTTTGCTTTGTAACTTGCTGAACCAGAACCAAAAGTGACCCAATTTTTGAAGTGTGAATGATGTTTGAATCTTTAACCTTTTGGCTGGTTTATGTTATTCCACCACCTTTTTATTATTATTTTTGAACCTTTTTGACACTCATTCACAGATATTTTTTTTAGGGAATTTTATTACATATCTTTTGTTTTTTGATGTATTACATTTTTATTTGTCATAAAACAGATCAAAATGTTTGTCTCATAAACACTTGAAAAAAACTGTCCCTTTGAAATTGAATGTAATACCGTAAATGTCAAAGTGTTTTGTTATTAAATTGTCATTGTTTGTAAAGCAATTTATGATATGGGCGAAAAACCATTCCTTGATTACATTAAAAATTTTGTCAATTTGTTGTTCTTTGAAACCTAGAATGTGTTTTTTGTACATTGTTTTTGGTTTTACAAAGCAATAAACTTTACATATATTGAGTTTAGAAGCCTCTTTCAATGAAGTACCAACTTAAATAGTTTAAAAAGCGAAAATTATTGGTTATTCCAATATTAATTTGAGGTTTTCAGTCACAACAGAAAATAGAAGAAATATTTGTTTTTGTATTTATGTTAAAATGAAAAATTGTGTTAGTCCACTTGCATAAAAAAATTTCAATGAGCTATTTTTTTTTATATTTAAAAAACCTACAAGAAAGAGTTAAACATTTTTTTTGGTATCCCGCTCATTATTTATGTTTCATCAAAGTAATTTGTCATTCAAACACTTTCATGAGGGTTTTTGTATTTATATTTTCTTACTGGCATAAAAGTACCATGTTAAAATTTCCTAATAATTAAAAAAATGTTTCTTCAAATTTTTAGAAGACGCCATTTTTATAGGGTCCATTATTTTTTTGTAAAAATCATTGCAATCGCTTGAAAATCCATTTATCTGGAGAGCTTTTTTGAATTACATCGATTCAATGAAATTTTCTATGCTTAAATAAACTGTAATGGAAAGTCATTGTTTTTTTTATCAATTCATTGGAACATTTTTTGAATCCGTAGATAAAATTTTAAATCGTTTTTTGGATTTTATATATTATTGGCAACATTTTTATTACGATTGGCGACATTTTTTAATGATTGGAGACATTTTTTAAAGATTTGCGACATTTTTTAATGATTGGAAATATTTTTTAATTGACTGGAGACATTTTTTAATGATTGGAGACATTTTTTAATTGACTGGAGACATTTTTTAATGAGTGGTAACATTTTTTAATGATTGTTAACATTTTTAAATGATTGGAGACATTTTTTAATGATTGATGACACATACACACGGACGGACAGCCAAACCGCACACAATACCGACATTTTCAAAAAAACTTAAAATTATATAACCATTAAAAAGATCTTTTCATTATCTACACTTTGAAAACAAACAAGAAGCTTTCTCAAATTTCATCTTATTTTAGTTTTCCTCACTGTATTTGATGATATGTCTTTTCACATCTAATGTTTAACTAATCCAAATCAACTTTAGTAAAAGTGCATATTGCATATCATTATTTTTATTATTCCAAAATCGTGGTTTACCTTCAACATCCATTTCTGTGCATGAATTTGTGTGTGTGTCATGGCAGACAAATAAAATGAAAGCTGTTATACTGAAGATTATCATAACAAGAATCATCATTATTATAATAGTAAAGTTGTACAAGAGAGACACACAATAATGTGCATGCACATTCATGATCAAACAATTATTTTAGTTATTTCAATCTAGTATGTGATATAATAAAATTAGAGTTGAGAAGTAAACGATGTAATATTGTTATCTTATTATAGATCCGAGTCAAGTGTCGACAACAATTTTCAATGGAAAATGTTATTTAAACTAAAATAAGCTTATGCTTGTCTGTTGACTTAGACCATTGTGATCATATCATGTGGAAATTTATTGGTTACAAGACATCATTTGACTATTGACTCAATTTTAAGAATGCATTGAAAATCTTCATAGCAACCAGACATGAGCATTTTCTTCATTAACTTAATGCATTATGTTTTTTCATGTAATGTTGCAAAAATTAATCTTCGAAATTATGAAAATTACATTTCAAACGTAAGTCAATTTGCACTTTTTGCTCTTTTTAAATCAAAAATAAACTTTCATGTAATTTATATGATTTTTTATTATAATTTATGGTTCAATACAATTAATTTTAGTCAAGTCTGAAGTGCTTGTCACATTAAAATTAAATAAAACGCAACGAAAATTGTGTGTTAAAACAATGCTTTTAATATAATTAAATACACCATTTATACGATTATTATAATTATGTTACATTAAAAATAAAATATAAAAAAATCGTTATTGTATACAAATTTTACTTTTTTTTATTTTAACATAATATTTGTATGTGCTCAATATGTCTGGACATTATTTAATTATAAAATGTCACGATAGATTTTATTTCGTTTTTTTATTTTATTTTATTATTTTTGTTGTGCTTAATTTCTAGACATTATTTGTGATTGTGTGGTTTTTTTCCAAATAATTGTATGTTGACTATTTTGCTATCAATTTTTTTTTTATTTTTGTATGAAAGTGGTTTAACAATATTATATTTGAGGAATTCTGTGGTACTGAAATTGATTTACATTATATAAAATTAAAAATAAAAATTTTGGAAAAATTTTGGAAAATTGCAACTATTTCGCAAATGACAAGTAAAATATTTTTTTCCTACACGAGCCGACAACAAAGAGTAAACTACAAAAAACCGACCTCGCTCAGATGGACCATTCCGGGGTTATGGATCTGAAGCGGTGACATTTCGAAATATCGAAATTGTATGTCAGTTCAAATTTTTTAATGAAATCAACGCTTCAATATCTTATTTTTTGTTCTAATACAGTTAACTACAAAAACTTTCTAAAATTAACCATTTAAATTTACTAATTAACATCATAAATGAACAAATTCTTGCATATTCAAATTATTTTCTCCACATGATTCTCTTAAACGTGTGAAATTCACTCGAAGACATAATTACCTACAAAATATATTGAAAAAGTTTTACAACTTTTCTCAACCATATGTCGAAAATTTATATAATAATAGTAATATAAGGAGGCCATACCTTCACACTCAACCATGTGCATATCTAACAATGCCAAAAACAACAATAAAATGATAGTAATAATAAAGAATAAAGGTAACTAATCTAAGTAATTGCCTTTTACATGTATGTTGAATCTGTTTGATACAAATTTCGAATATTTTCAAAGTAAGACTGATTCTAACACAAATAATAACAATAATTTACTGTGTGAACAGTAATTTCTAGTCTCATTTTATTATTATTATAACCTGTGAAGACGAGTGTACACTAAACAGGTCAAAAATAAGACATAATTTGAACGTGTCTGTCTACCTTAAATTTCATATATAGTAAAATTATGGCTATAAAGTTAGTAATCATAACATAATATTTGTAATAACTCAATTTTCTTTACATAAATACATGGAAAGCAACCCCTTTTTATAACGTCTCATATGTGTTTGAATACAAGGATAGTATAAATCTATTTTTGTTAAATTGTTACTTTCCAAGTATCAATACAAAATACAGGAGTGTTAAATAGGTAAAGTATCTACCTATAATTTGATTGACGTTAAGACATATTATGACGAAATTTTTGAGGTTATTGTTCGAGAAATTTTTTATTGAACTATAATTTTCATTGGAAATTAATTTGGTAAGAGAAAATGCACTATTACAGAAGTTTGTACGCCTACAATCTGTAGGACCGTTTGTCTGACACTGATTTCCATCCATAACTCAAGAATGGTTCATCCAAACGAGGTTTTTTGGTTTTTGGTTTTTTAAAATTTTCTAAAATAGGAGATATCTAAAAAAAATAAAATTACGAACTTTTCAAAAATTCTATTTAATGAATTGGGTCTAATCGAAATGCACTTATCTAAACATCCCAGTGGTTATAATTTTTTCTTTTTTAAACATATAAAGGTCATTTACTTTCATTGTCTCTCCTTAACTCTACTCCTCTCAATGAGTTAGGTGAAGAAAGAGAGATGAAAGCCACAAAAAATGTTGCTTCATCATCCTTAAGCTTGCTTTAACAGTCGAATTACCAAATCACAAAAGTCAATAGCAATAAAGATTTGTTTTTTTCTAGAGGTTATATCGATCTAGAGAATTACAAATTTTGAGAGCCTGCTTAATCAGGCAGTCCGTGGAAGGATATATGGTCCTTTGTATACCAAACAATATATTCTTATGTGTTTAGTATACACAGGATCGCGGATTGCATGTAATGCTCTTTGCTAAATTACTCAATTTCTGTCGTTAAAGTTAAGGGCGGTTAAGGGTTAAAGGGCAAACAAACTAGGTCAGACGTTAGTTTAGAAGTCTATTCCTAACTTTGTATAAAGTACTTTAAGCTAATACTATTTACTATACTATTACAATGAGACAGGATACAATACGTTGTAAGAGTTTTAGAAACCAATGTATAACAGGAAGCCTGTCGGAAGTAAACTCCTGAATTTCAGGAGCTCAACTCCTAAAAAATAAAAATTAACTCCAGAATATTAGGAGTTAACTCCTTGAAACTAGAGTCCTGAATCTCAGACGTTAACTCCTGTTCTTCAGGAGTTGAGTTCCTGAAATTCAGAAGTTTACTTCCGACAGGATATGATAATGATAAAAGGCATTCTCTGGCAAATAGTTTTTTTGTGTTGTGGTTACTTCCACGTCCTGTCACATCCTGATCCAATTCCATATCCGAACTCTATTTTTTTAACCAATTCCATTTTCCTGTCATAATATTCCCATCACTCCTCACAACGTTTAGGGCCAAGTTCCTTAAAACGCTCGTGAGAGAATTAGAAAATAACCAAAATCAGTTATTTCAATCTCGTATCAAAGTAAATTTACAAAAGTAAAAACGTATTTTTACAAAATTTCTTAATTTAAATGCATTAGATACATTATCTTGATTAATATTAAAACAATATACAAACCGACATTGATACATTGTTATTTGTTTTATTCGTCCATTGTTTATGGAGCAATATAAGAAGTTGTTTGCTTAATGCATACAAAACAAACACAAATTCACTCAAACTCTTACTTAAACGCACTCTAGAACATTTTGTAAATGAAAAAAAAAAATAATCTTAATACCAAAATAAATAAAATGTGATGGGAAAGTGATTGATAAAACATGAAGGCAGTTTGCCTTGTGTATGCGTAAACGCCATTTTTTAACATACAAATATTGAATGTATTAAGGAAATCTAATGCGTAAACACACACACACACATATTATGAATAAATAATAAGACACACTTCGAATTGTGTGTACGTTGTAACAGCCTGCTAGCTTTTATGGTGTTTACTTACACAATTATATTCAAATTGAAATAAATAATGCAAAACAACTAAATTATATGTTTATCATTCATGCATATATGCCTTGTAATATTTATTCATTTTTTTTGTTCTTTGTAATTTTTTTGAGAGGTAGAATATGATTGCCAGAAGAAAAAGGAAAAAAAATACTTTGAGAACCAACAATTTTTTTTGTGGGTTATTCTGGTGGGAGTGGATAAATCGTGTCTGAGACTTTATTTTGTTTGATGTTTAGAATATTTTATCATGAATTCAATTTGATTTAATTTTTTTTTTGTGGGAAAATTTGAAAGTCACTTCAATTTCCTCTGAGATTTGCCATTTGAGAGATAAAAGGGAAATTTATTCGCAAAATTTTAGAAAAAGACTGCCATAATAATAATTATAGTGAGAGTAAACTTTTAAGCGTTATGTTTGTAAAAAAAATAAATTATATGTAAATTTTTCAGATTAATTTTAAATGAGATTATTATTTTTTTTTTCTTTCTGAATCTATCCATGAATAAAGGGATTTTATCGCATTAAAATGGTTTTATATGATAATTTTATCAATTTTATAAACAATTTTGAATTAAATATTTATTATATTTTATTTGAAAAGCGTGACAACGAATTCTTGGAATCTTATTCAATTTTAACACTCACACACTGTTTTCCAGTTGTACGATTTGTGGTAAATTTATCAAGGGTTTTGTTCATCATACGGATGTGAAAAAAAATTCCATAGAAAAAATCTTTTTGACACTTTTCAATTAAAATGATGATGAATAACAACTCCAAATTACAGGGAAATTCATTGTCTGTGAATTTATTCTAACAAAAAAATTCTTAAGCTCGACCTCAACTCAAATATTCTTTTCATGATAAGAACATAGTCCAACAGGAATTTTGTTGTTATACTTATTTAAATTAAATGCAAATTGTATGTATTTTTTCTGTATTTAAATACATCTGTATGAAAATAAATTCTGTGCATGATATTTATTTGAAAAAGTTTTGTACATGTTTAGAATGAAACCGAAAAGGGAAACTCAAACTAGTATAAAATGTTGGTAAAATTCTCATGTTTGAAAAATTGGAGTACAGAAAATATATTTGTGAGTTACTCTCATTTTTTGTTAAAAGTAATAACAGAAAGTGAGAGAATCTGGAATGTGTATGTTGAAATTTGTACGTTATATCATGAATGGTATAAAATTAATTGAAATCCTTATGTGATTTTTTTTTTCACAATTCAATTGGAAAAAAAAATAGGATGAAAATAATTGAATTTCTGACCACTGGATCGCCATTTCAAAGTCAATAATCAAAAATCCATCACAAAATCAATTTTTTGAATATACTTTTAAGAATTTTTGCTCAAATTTGGCTTCAGATGTTCTCTAGTGATTCCAATAGCCCTTAAAAGCCCTTGATAGGTTAGGGTTTTCATGACATTGAATCTCTTAGGGTCTTCTAGAGTATACAGAACCCTGGTTCAGTTTAGCAAAGTGCCCACACTTTCTCAGAAAACTGATCAAGAGAGTCCAAGCTTTTCTAGTTTCTCTGTGAAGTCTAGACAAAACTGGGTCCGTATTCTGCCAGCTCTAACCTTTCTCAACTTGCAACGAACATGGTAAGGATTGACGATTGCAAAAGCTGAGTCGATAAGAAAACCTCCAAAAATGGCACCATGGTTTTTTTTATTTTATACAATGATTTTATCTCTTTTTGTAAATCCAGACTGCAGCTTTAAGCTGATATTGCGGATAATATAAGGCTCTCGATATTTAAATTTAAAAATAATCAAAATTGTAATAAAAAGAAAGAATACAATTACTGAGATAACTCACATGAGAGGACTCGTTAGGCCCTGGTATCCCTGTTGCTCATTCTGAAGTAAAAACTCACTGTGTAAAGACTGCAATCAGAGCCTGAAATTATCAAAGTTGCATCACTGATGTTCATATTGATGGTGATGATAAAAGTACGAGTTTAACCACCTCAACCACTTTGTTTTGGGCTTTTTTGGGGTGTCTTGCGACTTATCTAAAATTATATTCTGTCTTTACTATACTTACTCCTTCACTTCCTATACTACTTCCCATTATAGATGTTCCAGAGTACTACAATATATTATACAGTCCATGCCAGCTTTGCAAATTTGTATTTCAAGCTTGGATTAAAACCAGTAATAACTATGACTTGAGATCCGGCGCCGCCACCATATAACGTAAGAAACAAAACCCCTAAGACGAGCGAAGTATTTAATGTATACCTGGACGTAACCTTAGAACCACGATTGAATGGAACCAGATTTATGGTGCTTTGTATTTAATTTGCAATAAATGTTAGTCAAACTGCGACTCTAAAAAGTCTTATTAGTTTGATAAATTCCAATTTTTTAACTTTTATAACCTTCATCCTGTTCTCAGGTGAAAGATTAGTTCGTTTTAGGAATCCCGTTTTTAGGAAATGTCAATTACCTTAAATTTTCTGTATGAAACATAACCAGATGACAGTGTCTTGTAGAATTGAAGCACGAATCAAGCAAAAAAATTGACAGCTAAAAATTTATTTTATACAGTTACAGGGGTTTAAAAGTCTCTGGACAGACTGCAGCTTAAAAAATATTAACAAAAACATTAAAAGTGAAAACAATTCAATCTAAAACTCCTTATTAAATGTAATCCTTGAAAAATCCATGGTTTTAATTTCTCTCCCTCTCTCAAATTTCAATTTCTTGTTCAAACAGTAACTCACACAAATTCTCATTGTATTTTCATTGAAATTCACCACAAAACTCATGAGTTTTTCTTTGTATTTTCCAGGCAACAACTCACATGATTTTGATTTTCACACGTATGACATGATCAAGGCCTTACCTTAAACTCTTCAGTTGTATAATTAATTTCGTATCGGACGGTCGTTTTCACAGATTTTGTCTCAAGAAAAAAACTGAAATAAAATTATATTTGAATAGAATTTGAGATAAGATATCATTTGTAGGAGATACGGAATCTTCACAAGATAAGGAATAATAAAAATTTGCGGGAAACTGATAAAATTATTGAATAGTGAAACTGGAAATCTTATCCACTAATGATTACGAGTAATGAAGTTAATTTTTCAATATTCAATTCCTGTAAATAAGTGAATTAACACAAAATCATTGAATAAGTGAAAAAAATCCCATATCACATTGCAATTATTTCAGTGAAAGAAGAAAATAAAAAATTTAAGAATTGGATTAAAATTGAATCACAAAAAAATAGACTAATATTGTGATAAAATTTCAAATAAATTATGAAAAGGTAAAAATTAATAATTTATCAATAAAAAATTATAATAAAAATGTTTCAATGAGAATAAAATAATTGACATAACTTGCCCTTAATACAAAGTGACAGTCGATTTGATACATGAAGTAAGTGCCTAATAAAAAGACAAGAAGAAAGCAGATAACACCGAAAAAATTATATATTAAATATTTTCTCCATAATAATGATGATATCAATTCCAAATACCATTATTGCAATATTGCCGTTTTTTTTTTCGTCGTTCTCTTAAACATACATAAAATACATCGGTTTTGGTGTCTAAGCGGTATGAGTGCTTGTCTAGTATCATCTTAAATTTAGTGTAAAAAGCAGAGAAGTGTGTATGTAATAATAAGATATTATTATTATGTGAAATAGAGCAACAACCAAACAAATATATAAGAAGAGAAGTTTTCTTCTTCTTTTCTTATTCTTGTCTACTTGAAATAAATTGAATTTATGTCTGATTATTTTTGTATCCTCTCGCTAACACACATATGTGAAGGATGTGCTCGAAAATCGTTTATATCATTTTTATTTTATTCTGTTATTTTGATGACGACATGAAAATGGGTTGGTTGAGTATTTTCATGATCATTTATTATTATTTTTTTATTCTATTAATGTCATTTTTTTTTGACAGATTTTTTTTTTTTGTTTTGTAATAATAATTTAACTGTTTAAGGTTAAAAGGTTAACAGTGAAGCAAGTTGTGGAAAAAATTCCCTTTAAAATAGTTAAAACTTTTTCTTAAAATTTTTTTTAGCTTAATCGTAAAATTTAAATCAAACGTAACATCAACTTTTATCCAAGTACATTTTTTTGCTTATTTTCTTCATGTTTTTTTCTCGTTTATTCATACAAAACTAATCAAGGACTTAAACACCACATTTTAAAAGTATTTACCGCCATGCCACAAAAAATTTTCTTGTTTTCTCAAATAAAAAACTTGTGTTTGTGTCTTGTGCATAAGTGCAGCATTAATTGATACGAAAAACTAATGTTCGTTCAAGATTCGAGCTATGAAAAAGTTTTTAATGCAATTTAAAAAAGATGTAGATAAATAAAAAGAATGAAAGAAATTTTTTTTTTTTTAAATAAAAATGTAGATAGAGAAAAATACCGCACATAAACAAGCTTGCTCTACAAGTTTTGCCTTTTTTTTCATTTTACTTGTAAACGGACGAATGCTCGTTAGTTTCGGATGAATCCTTTTTGTATATTGAAAGGATGTTTGATTGTGTATTGATTGAAAAGTAAAATATTGAGAGCAAAACTTCTTAATTGTTCGAAAGAATGCAATGTTGGCACACAAACATGAATAGGACACTAGTTTACTATCACTGATATGAGATGAGTAAATATGTGAATTGAAAGAAATCGAAAAAATGCTAGTTAAAATGAATGTACATCTTTAAAATGTTTGAATTATTTATTGAAAAATATGGATGCTTTGTTTCGAGTTTAAATTGAATTGCAAATGCAGTGAAAAATTTCAATTTTCATCCGTGCATTGTTACTCAAATAGAGCTTAATTTTTACCAAAATATATTTAAGTCATCTTTTGAAGAACAAAATTATCTTAATGTTTAAAAGTTTAAAGAAACTTTAACGTCATGATTAAAATTCCACTTTATTTTTTTCTATTTTTTTTATTGTTAGTTGTTTTATTTACTGTTTTCCTTAGAACTATGTGTTTTTGTTGTTATAAAAATACATGAAGCACTGTATTTTTTTTTCTTTTGTATTTGAACTGAACAATAAGAAAGAAACAAAAATGAAAAGAAAAAAAAAGATAACATTCTGCTTTATTCATTTATAGAAAAGTTCAGAAAGAAAAAATCTTGCTTTTGTTCATTATTTTGTACAAGGTTGCTTGGCAAAAACAAAGCTTATTTTAGAAATTATATTTAGGTGCTGCAAGGTTTCGTTTGTGATTTTGATTGCAAAAGCTAATTTAAAAAATATAATTTTTTAGTATGGAGTTTGAGATAATTCACAAGTAAACAGAAAACACATCATTCAAATTGAAAATTTTTGTCATTAACTTGCGAATTCTTCAGAACACTCTAAGATGAAAACCCCCCGCAGAACACCCTGCATAATATGCATAGACTAAAAAAGTGCCTATAATACTCGAATTTTTGTTCCAAATTAACTGGAAATGCGATAAAAATGTCATTCGTTAAATGTCCTGTAAGCGTCAATCAAAAATCTCCTGCTGCGGACCAAGTCACTTTGTACTGCGGGGCGTTTTCAGCTTACAGTGAAACTGCTATTTTGATGTTGACGAGCTCTATAAAACTCTTTCATCATGTTTAAAATTGCTGTTTAATACCCGTGATTCGTTCTGTGATTTTGAATAGAGAACGTCGCACAATGTCCCAGCAAGCGACAAAGACACTCGGGACTATCAACCTGACAGTAATCGATGACGAAAAATTCCGCAGCATGACTTCTTCTCTTTTCCAAATATTGAATAACAATCAGTTGACGTAATTGAGCTTATGGAGAAAGAGTTGAGTTCCAACAAAGACCAGTGTGAAATTAGTACGGGTACGGATTATGCTTACCATCCTTCTTAATCAAAGGATGGTAAGCATATTTTACTCATCCATTCCAAGATGGTAAGCATGGTCCGTACCCGTACTAATTTCACAATTTTTAATTTAACTGTGAAATTAGTACGGATAAAAAAACAAAAAAAAATAAATTTAAAAAAAAAATTCTTATAATTTTTCGCGTCCTACATTTTATTTTATAATGTGAAGATTAAAAGCCCTCCATCATTACTGATCATGGTTCTAAAAGTGCATTTTTTGCGTTTTTTCGGTAATCGGCCAGCTGCCAATTTTTTGTTTTCCACTATATTGATGTCTAGTTTTCACAGACAACTCAGAAATAGTTCAGGGTAGGGGGGAAAAACATTTTCAGACCTCATTTCATAGGAAAAACATCGATTGTACATGTAAAATGATTGAAAAAGTGCATTTTTTGCGTTTTTTCGGTAATCGGCCAGCTGCCAATTTTTTGTTTTCCACTATATTGATGTCTAGTTTTCACAGACAACTCAGAAATAGTTCAGGGTAGGGGGGAAAAACATTTTCAGACCTCATTTCATAGGAAAAACATCGATTGTACATGTAAAATGATTGAAAAAGTGCATTTTTTGCGTTTTTTCGGTAATCGGCCAGCTGCCAATTTTTTGTTTTCCACTATATTGATGTCTAGTTTTCACAGACAGCTCAGAAATATTTCAGGGTAGGGGGGAAAAACATTTTTAGACCTCTTTTCATAAGAAAAAAATCGATTGTACATGTAAAATGATTGAAAAAGTGCATTTTTTGCGTTCTTTCGGTAATCGGCC
>LN483471.1:987479-1109421 GCA_900002565.1 Culicoides sonorensis | reverse complement strand
TGTGGAAAACAAAAAATTGGCAGCTGGCCGATTACCGAAAAAACGCAAAAAATGCACTTTTTCAATCATTTTACATGTACAATCGATTTTTTTCTTATGAAAAGAGGTCTAAAAATGTTTTTCCCCCCTACCCTGAACTATTTCTGAGTTGTCTGTGAAAACTAGACATCAATATAGTGGAAAACAAAAAATTGGCAGCTGGCCGATTACCGAAAAAACGCAAAAAATGCACTTTTTCAATCATTTTACATGTACAATCGATTTTTTTCTTATGAAAAGAGGTCTAAAAATGTTTTTCCCCCCTACCCTGAACTATTTCTGAGTTGTCTGTGAAAACTAGACATCAATATAGTGGAAAACAAAAAATTGGCAGCTGGCCGATTACCGAAAAAACGCAAAAAATGCACTTTTTCAATCATTTTACATGTACAATCGATTTTTTTCTTATGAAAAGAGGTCTAAAAATGTTTTTCCCCCCTACCCTGAACTATTTCTGAGTTGTCTGTGAAAACTAGACATCAATATAGTGGAAAACAAAAAATTGGCAGCTGGCCGATTACCGAAAAAACGCAAAAAATGCACTTTTTCAATCATTTTACATGTACAATCGATTTTTTTCTTATGAAAAGAGGTCTAAAAATGTTTTTCCCCCCTACCCTGAAATATTTCTGAGCTGTCTGTGAAAACTAGACATCAATATAGTGGAAAACAAAAAATTGGCAGCTGGCCGGTTACCGAAAAAACGCAAAAAATGCACTTTTTCAATCATTTTACATGTACAATCGATGTTTTTCCTATGAAATGAGGTCTGAAAATGTTTTTCCCCCCTACCCTGAACTATTTCTGAGTTGTCTGTGAAAACTAGACATCAATATAGTGGAAAACAAAAAATTGGCAGCTGGCCGATTACCGAAAAAACGCAAAAAATGCACTTTTTCAATCATTTTACAAGTACAATCGATTTTTTTCTTATGAAATGAGGTCTGAAAATGTTTTTCCCCCCTACCCTGAACTATTTCTGAGTTGTCTGTGAAAACTAGACATCAATATAGTGGAAAACAAAAAATTGGCAGCTGGCCGATTACCGAAAAAACGCAAAAAATGCACTTTTTCAATCATTTTACAAGTACAATCGATGTTTTTCTTATGAAATGAGGTCTGAAAATGTTTTTCCCCCCTACCCTGAACTATTTCTGAGTTGTCTGTGAAAACTAGACATCAATATAGTGGAAAACAAAAAATTGGCAGCTGGCCGATTACCGAAAAAACGCAAAAAATGCACTTTTTCAATCATTTTACAAGTACAATCGATTTTTTTCTTATGAAAAGAGGTCTAAAAATGTTTTTCCCCCCTACCCTGAAGTATTTCTGAGTTGTCTGTGAAAATTAGAAATCAATATAGTGGAAAACAAAAAATTGGCAGCTGGCCGATTACCGAAAAAACGCAAAAAATGCACTTTTTCAATCATTTTACAAGTACAATCGATGTTTTTCTTATGAAATGAGGTCTGAAAATGTTTTTCCCCCCTACCCTGAACTATTTCTGAGTTGTTTGTGAAAATTAGACATCAATATAGTGGAAGACAAAAAATTGGCAGCTGGCCGATTACCGAAAAAACGCAAAAAATGCACTTTTAGAACCATGATCAGTAATGATGGAGGGCTTTTAATCTTCACATTATAAAATAAAATGTAGGACGCGAAAAATTATAAGAATTTTTTTTTTAAATTTATTTTTTTTTGTTTTTTTATCCGTACTAATTTCACAGTTAAATTAAAAATTGTGAAATTAGTACGGGTACGGACCATGCTTACCATCTTGGAATGGATGAGTAAAATATGCTTACCATCCTTTGATTAAGAAGGATGGTAAGCATAATCCGTACCCGTACTAATTTCACACTGGTATCTTTCGACTTACCCAAGACCATATTTACTTTTCACAATTAAAGTTCCCTTCAAGAAGTCGTAAATTTCATGCAATCTAAATTCAAATAAGCTGTTGGATTTTTTTCATGTGTTTGAGGACTCTGGCATGTTCTAATAGGAATGCAACCAGTACTCTCACCTGAACCACACTTATTCCCAGCAACTCCCTTGTGCGTGTTACTGACCCTTTAGGTATAAAATTGTGTACATGTTGTGAATGATATCTGCTTTGATCTTCTCAATACAAAGTTGATTTGTCAATCAGCCATTAAAATATGGTAGCCTTAGTTGTTAGTGCAGTAACTAAACAAGGTTCTTCTTCTGCAAATGTAGATGCTGAACCTTCTCTTGCTATCCTATCAGCGACTTCATTACCATCAATATTACTATAGCCTGGTACTCAGATAAATTTTAATATGATGTTTTTAGTAAGTTGATATATTTTTTCCAAACATTTCCAAATAATTTTTGAATTAACTCTAAATTGCTGGAATGCTTAGAGTGCAGCTTGGCTGTCTGACATAATGTAAATGTGTTTGTTATTGTTCTTCTTCTCTAGGCATCTTTTTACACATAGGTAAATTGCGTGAACGTCAGATATAAAAATAGTCGCGTATTTTCCTACACTTTCGTCAGTCTCACTATACTCTGAGGCAATATATACACCTGAACCAGTACCGCTTTCAGTTTTTGATCCATCCGTATAATAGTAAACATAAATCGTTCACGTTTATTTTTAACGCTCTTTAGCGTAACAATAACCGTCACTTGGTATGGCGCCCATACAACTCTACCGTACAGCTAACTCTGGACATTACTTCTTGGTTGGTTATTTTCAGCACCCAAACTGTTTCTAAACCTCATTTTCTCATGATTTTGTTTTTCTGAAAAATAATGAATCAAAATCAAATGTGGCCAATTTTTACCCACAATTTCCCTTACCAATTGCTACTCACTTGAACTTTATTAATCAACTGCATTTCATTGAATTTAAGTTTAACAAAATAAAATTTCATTTAATAAAAATTAATTTTCAAAAATCCTGACAGTAAGATGATAGTTGTAATATCCCTTACTCAAATATAATTCACGATGTCTTGAAACAAATACACAAAAAAAAAAACAATTTCCAGTCGTGTCAAGAACATTGTTATATTTCTATATACAGCTTTTTTTATTGAAATATAAATAATAATAGTTGAAAAAACCCCATTATAACAGAAAATTAATGCGTTTCGTGATTTAATAAAGTAAGTTTTATGAACTACATATAATATCCTGCCATACCAAACCAACTAACAGGCAACCGACCACACAATTGTATACAGTCATTTTCTTTCATTTCAATGTAATACGACACACGATTTTTTTTGCATACAATTTTATAATAATATCAACAACAACATAATAAAATTTGCTTAATTTATATTAGTGTACTACTTTTTTTATGATGTTTGAATATGGTTAACTACTAAAAGACCATGGAAACGTATCTGTGCGTGTGAGTATGTAAGCATTTTATATCATATGACATAGTAATAAAAAAATTATGATTAAAGAGAAACTAAAAATGCGAATATATGACCTTAGAAAATAAAAACAGTGTTTTATGTGTATGTGTGTGTTTATTTTTTTCACATTCATATCATCACAGAACAGCAAAGGTAAATGTCTGTGTCATGTCAGACATAATCACGTTAATATAATTGTCATTGCGTTATTTTTGTACCTTCCTTACTCGATACAGAGTGTAACACAATGATCACTATAATCATAAAATGCAAAAAAGACCTTTAACGTAAGTAAAAACTACAATGACTGACATGACACAAACAAAACAAAAAATTGTGATGTGAAAATAAAACGTGTACACAATAGAAAGTGTGTGTGTAAGGAAAAGTTGAAAAAAAATGTGTATTCATAATAAAAAAGCACCTTTTGTCGTCAAGGTAATTTAAAAGCGCTTACTCATATCACATGGAATATGTGAGCCATTTGTTGCCTTTCTTTTCTATTATTTTTGTCATTTCCTTTCTGTACACTTATGTACTTTCTTCTTACTTTACTTATTTTTATTATTATTTTACTTCTCTCAATATATATTATTATTATTATTATTATAAGGGTTCAACGTTACTCAAATTACATGCAACCCTCAAAGAATGTCATGTAAATATATTTACCTTTTAAAATTTTACCGGTAAATAATGCCTCAAGGTATTATGTAATAAAATTTTGTATATAGTTTTCAAACAAAAAGACACACACACGCACACACATAAAATGGCAAGATATATTTTTCATCCAACCTATGTTGTATGTATCTGTACCCTAACGATAGATATATTAGATAAAGTTTTTTTCTTCCTTTTTTTTCAAGATAAGTAACAAAATGAGAGAAAAATAACGGAAAGATAATGTTAGACACCTTTACTTTAGGAGTCAGGTGTTCTTAAGTATGTGATGACGTCTTTTGATTATACCTATGATGGAATTACTTTCATCAGTTTTTTGTCATTTTGAAAACATGACTAATGGAATTATGATTTAATTGGAATTTTTTTCTATTATTAGGAGTTACGAGCAAAAATCAGTAGTTTAGTTTATTATTTTTTGTTATAAGCAAGCGTTAGCATTTTCCTTGAATCACTTATTCTAAATTTACAGCTAAAATATTATCGATCTAACCTACAAAATATTTCTAGTTTCAGTTCGGTTCATAGTCAAAATTTTTTTGAAAAAAATAGTAATGAAAATGAGAACTAAAATAAACATCATTCAAAAATTAACTGATTCTGACTGAGGAGCAAAATCTGATATATTGAGAACGTCAAGTCAAAGTCTCTGGATGAATAGTTGCCATACTGACAAAATAGATATTTAGATTAACAAAGCCCTACGAATAATAACAGGAACAGTAAAAGCAACTCCAATCCCATGACTCTTTGTTTGAGCAAATATCATACCTTCAGATCTTCGTAGAAAATGTATAGCTAGGAACATTTACAACAACTGCAATTTAATCCAAAATTTACTTATTTTTCAAGTTCTTCAAGACAAAGTAGACTCACGATTGACATCTCGTTTACTTTTTTTTGGGGATTTGTACTATGCAGTGGTTAGCGCGTCAATCTCAAGATTGGCATTTCGATTCTCGCTCTGCCCGATAAAAAAGATTTGCAATCTCAAATGTCCCTTTTTCTGGCTACTCAATTTGAGTTAAAGGCTAGATATAGGTTGCAACTGCTTGGGATGACATGATAAAAGATAAGTTCCTCAAATGATGATAACGAATATGCACAATGGGCCCGGCTAATGGCCTGAGTACAGGCTTAATAGCCGTCCTACAAACCTTATCTAATCTGATGGTGATGTCAGGAAAACTTATGAGATTTTGATGTAAGAAAGGAATTGAAACTTGCATGGGATAGTCAAAATGTGATCAATAGTCATTTGGTTAGTGCCCTAACTATAAAAGTACTTGGATTTAATTTAAAACAAAGTTCATGGGTAAAATTCAATCGAATACGAACAAATCAAGGAAAATATAAATACTCATTAATCAAATGGAAAATAATTCTTAAAAATAATAATTAAAAAAAATGAAATTTGCATAGTAAAGTGTCATTTTATATTCAATATTAAGGGAAAATGACTCTTTTCTTTGCAAATTTCCAATTTCATAAAACAAAAACGAATCAGTGGATTTTAAAATTTCAAAGTGGAAAATAAGCAGGACTGAAAAATCTTTTTGACGTGTTTCGGGATTTCTCAGAAGTATGACATCGATTGTTTTTTGTTAAGCGGTATAATGAAAGTCAAATTCTGATCATGATATCAACTAGATTTTTGATTAAATCAAATTTTTTTGAATAGGATTCGGTTTTCCTGATATGAGGAGATCCAATCAATAGTGTCTGATAGAAAACCATTAGATGCCAGCTCGAGCAACAAGGATGCTATCAAAACACACAAACTAGATAGTGTCAATATGGTACCCTTTTCAATACTCACCAGAAAGTTATTTGAGAAATATACCAAGTTAGATTCAGTTGATTTTCCACTTACAAAATCATGTTGGACTATCAATCTTAAGGTTAGCAGTTCGATTCTCCCCCCGGCCATCTAACTTTAAAATCTCAAAGGTCCCTTTTTCCGGCTAATCAATTTGAGTTAAAGGCTAGATAAAGATGCGACTGCTTTACGTTTAATAAGTTAAAAAAAAAACAGTTAAAATTGTTATAACGCTTTCCTAAAATATTGATTTTTAGATTGACTTTACATTTAAATGAACCAAGCGTTTCAAGGCACCAATAATGTATCTATGAGTTCTATTTCAGTATCAGCCTTTAACATTGATCAAGGAATCATATCATTGTCAATTTTCCGTTAAAAATTTTTCCCTAATACAAACATAAAAATATCATAATGAAACATGATACAATAACTAACATCAAAAATCATTTGTTTTATGTTTGTTGACATCATAACAAATGCAAACAGTTTTTTTTCCTTCATCACTTTTATGATGGCATAATTTAGTACCCCAAAATACTGTCATAGCGACAACTCACAACTCAAGAATCATAAAACTGACCAAAATTTTTGTATGATTATGTGACACTTTTACCACAACCACTAGCAGCAATAATAGTATGATGCCGTGAAATTACTCAACAATGAATGATAGACATATCACTGTCACGTGACACTTTTCATATTTTTGTCTCTTATTTGAGTTTTCATTTGTTTCCTTCATTTTATTTTTTGCCGAAAAATGATGATTTTCATGATGATAAACAAGAAAAAAACAAAAGAAAACAAAAAAAATTGATGTGTATTTAAAAGTTTTATGAAATTCTCACACTAACAAGATAACTCGTTGTGATATTCAAATAAAAAGTTTATTTTTATTACTCTCTTTTTAGTATTTTATGAATGTCAACTATGATGAATAATCTCAAGCCACATCCTACTCGCTTATAACGATACACCCTTTTGTTAATATCCTAATGATACGAATAAAAAGAAATATTGGAGTTAAAAAAAAACATAATAGCCATAAGAGATGGGGTAAATGTTTTGACTTTTAGTATGTTTCAAATCGTATTATAAATTTATGAGTGCCAAAGGCTGTCTGTGATTGTGAAACGAATGAAAAGATTACTTTTTTTCCTTGCTTTTAAAGTAAATAAAAGACAGAAGCAGGAAAATGGACGTGTTTGGATTACGATTGAATTTTCCTGTGTGTTTGAAATTTATGTGTGTTATCTTTGATGGTATTTCATGAAAAAATACGATTTTGGGTATCATCTGATCAATTTCTTGTGTTACATGGAAGGTCTCATCTTGTGATCTAGCTCTGAATTCTAAACACTAGCATTCTGTATGATTTTCTTAAAATGAAGGCTAAATTTAACTTTTACATGACGCTCGACTGTGGCCTTCTGGCTTTTGCCAGATTGCCCGTATGGCCCCGATAATGTGCTAAACGTGCTCGTTTAAAATTAAGTTTCAAATTTTTTTGTTCATGTAAAAAATATACTGAAAGCAAAATAATAAAAATGAAATCAAAGACGAGTAAACTGGAAAAATGTAGTAATAAAAAATGAATTTGAAAAGGTATATTCCTTTGGGAATTATGTCATAATCATACCTTTCTTCCTGTTGTTTGATGATATAAAATCGCCTTGAACCTTTTAAACCCGCTTTACAATAACGAGGTAGCATCAGAAAATGAAATTATGATTCCATGAAGTTAGTGCATTTCTGTATATTTCAATGATTTACGAAATTTCGTGACATGTGTTGAAATTAAGATTGGCTTTCAATTGTTCCATGTCATTCTGAAAGAATCAAAACTTCTGTAAAAATGAAGAAATAACATATTTTATGCAGTTTTACTACTAATTTGACTCAAATTATCTTGAATATGTATAACTTTTACATGTCTTTGATGACCCTGAGAAGTGTTCAAGCAAAACACCGAAGTCATATTTAGTTTGAACAAGAATTTTCTTTTTTGATTCAGTTAAATATTACATTGAGGTCAAATAACGAGCTTTGTACATTTATCTTTTTGAAACATTTTAATATTTAATTGCAATTTAAGCAGATTATAACTCACTTAACTAATTCCTTCTCTTACTTTAATGCTTTTTTTATTTACAGGTTGCAGTGTAAATTTAACCGGACATAAAAATGTGATATTTTAAGAATCGTAAAATCATAAATAAATAAAATTTTGAAAAGAGGATAAAAATTTTTGACCATGCATGTAAATATGTGATTTTACAAGTTATTCATATGTAAAAATAAATTGAAAAAAAACAAAAATGTGGTTTCGATACATAATTTTCCTGTTGTGTGCCTGTCTCTATCAAGGTAAGACAAGATATTTTAATTTTTATATCATTTATTTAAAAAGATATTTCAATTAAAACAAAAAAAAAACACATTTTACAAAATATGGTGTTTGCCTTGCGATACATAGGCATTATTGGTCTGGAGTTGATGAAATGACCTTGTTATTTTGTTTGAGGAGTGCAGAGAGGGTCTTAATTGCGTTAAAATTCCTGGGCACAAGAATATCGCGGTTTGGAGTGTCCTTGCAGATGTTCATTTGCACCAAATCCTGGGTTAAATTTCCTCTTATAATAAGTGGACATTGCCAGATGGTATGATCGATTGTCTCATAATTCTGTCCGCAATCACATAGAGTTGAAGTTACGATTTCAATCCGATTAAAATGATCATTTGTGCGCATATGGTTTGTGATGAGACGATTCCCAGTCACAATGATCTCTTTACTGTATTCTTTTCCTTAGAACCAAACTTTTTAATTGACATGATGAAAAATGGTAGCATGGCGCCCCATGAATAACCGAAAAATTATTAAGTATTGGTCGAAAATCCGGTCAGTTGAGTCAACACCTTCAATCGTTAAAATATCCGCTTTCTTATTACCATCAAGCCCGCAATGAAATGGAGCCCAGGCGAAAGATACATTGACTCCCCTGTCTTCGAATCTTGACAGTTCACCTTTAATCGCGTGAGTGTTTGGGTGACATTTTAAGTCCACGTTAAGTGCGCGAAGTGATTGGATACTAGAGTAGCTGTCTGAGGTGATGAAAGATATTTTATTTATTTATTTAATATTTTAAGTAAAAAAAATAAAATTAAAATGAAGATACAAACTTTAAATTCACTCTAAAGAAATGAACTAAATGGATAATTTTAAAGTCTAGACAAACATTTCTTTTGAATTTAACTTTTGCTCATGTTATTTGAAGAAAATTAACCAAAAAAAACTTTGACAGTATAAAATGTATTTAATTGAATTAGACACAAAAAAGTTGACACTGGTTTCCTTCTTTTGAATTTTCTACACATACACACACTTGTCAAGAAAAATGTTAAAAGAAAATCAAGTTTCGGTTAAAATGCATGTATTTGAGTTTCATGAAATGAATTAAACTTTCTTTGATAACAAGCTGAATTCGTAAGTTTGAATGAAATTAAAATTGTTTGAAATTTAAATGAATTTTCAAAAAAATCAACAGTGAGCGTATCAAAAGCAAATGTGTCTCATTCCATGTAATGTCCAAGGTCTCACCTAAGAACGTGAAAACGTGCAAGGAACAGCATCACCTTGAATCGTTATCTAGAAATAAAATCAATAAAAATTGGTGTTGATAAAAAACATTATAAATTACTTTCCAACCATCTCACACATTTTGTTTTTCTTTGAAAAACAAACAACAAAAGCAGATAAAAATTATCTCAAAAAAAAAAGAAAGAATTTTTTCGATAAGTAAAGTATATCGTTTTCATATACACCCAAAAAAAATACATATAAATTTATCTGTTACAATACACCGTAAGATAATAGAATATAAAAAAAGGTATCTTTGTCCTAAAATTGATGGTTATTGATTCGTATTTTTGTTTGTCATAACAGTTTCAATGTCTATGGCTTTGAGCGTAAGTGTGAGACAAAAAAAAAGAGGACAACGAACTAAAAATGCCATTGTTACGATTGACACAATGGCAAACACCAAGAAAAGACACAATACAAAAGGAAGTGACGTTGACTGAATTTTTTACCCCACAATTTTGTTTTTCGTCCTGTTAAATATTCAGATCCAATAAAGTATTTTTTTTTCTTTAAATGAAATATTGAATCGTAAATTGTTAAATGTTTCTAAGAAGTTGGTGAATTAAATATAAAATAAATGATATTAGGAGTAAATTTTGTCCTACATTCATTCGGATAGGTAACAAATACGAATAATAATATTTTAATCAAAATGTATCACCTTTGCATCCTTTTTAATATGTTTGAGAATTAGGACTTAGGATGATACAAAAACAACAATATCTAGGAAAAAAGGTAACGGTATTAAATTAAAGGAATTATCAATAAAATACCTTTAAAATTACTAGGTGCAAAAAAAAATAAATGTGTTTCACCTTCATTTTTTTTTTTATATTTCTATCAAAATTTTATTTCAAGTATGGGCTTTAAAATGCTTTTCGGTCGATTAGATGAAATAAGATTAGTGCATTTGAATCGAAAATTTTTAGATAAAACTTAAATTTTAAATTGTTGCTATTAGATGACTTTCATTTTCAAAAATGTTAAGTTCGAATAATGTTTAAATTTTATTTTTAAGTTGAAATTTTTTTTTTTTTGCAAAATAGGTTTCAAATCTTCTTATGATTTTATATTATTGGTGTCGTTCAAATATTTGTGTATTTTAAGTACTCATTTTATGTTGTTCCTATAAAAAGAGAGATGATTTAAAATCAAGGGAGAGAAAAAAAAACATAAGAGCAAATACTTAAATATCACTTGAATAATGTTAGATGATTATAATCTAACAAGATAACTTATGGATAAGAACACTAGAACACAAGCGTCTTAACAAGGATTTCAAAATTTTATACAAAATATTGGAGAATTTGGGAATGGTTTGGTTCGTTAAGATTCAACCAAATTTTTGTAGTTAATAGAATCTTCAGAGATAAGAACCAGCATTAAGACCTACAAATGGGTTTATTGCTCATATACATTTATCACCATGTAAAAAAGTTGCAGGAATGAACTCAAATAGAAAACTGTGGGCTACTTTAAATCGCTTTCGTACAAATCAAGGCAGATGTAATTATTGTCACAACAAGTGGGGTATGTTTGATTCAGCTCAATGTGATTGTGGTGCAGTCAATTCCATACATTATTAATTGATGTCCAATCCGAAGGTTTCAAAGAACACTCAAAGAATTTTAATTTAATTATGCTTTTTAGGGCATTATCTTTATTTATTTCAAATTTTTTATATGAGTTGGGGAAAAGCATGATCAAGAATACAAATAGCTACCCAATTACTTTACTAGATCAAACGAAACAGTTGCTATAGTTACTGACTATGGTGAAGAGTTCAACAATCAGATCCTTTAGTGGACAGAGCCCACCACCAAAGCTACTCCTTTTCAATTATCCATTTCAAGGAACTTTCAAGTATCAATAATGACATCCTCCATTCTTATTAATTCAGTGCATTCCCTGTTGGATTTATTGCCCAGAAATAAAACTTTTGATTTGGTTAAATAACTCGAAACTAATTCGACATCATGATGTATCGAATCATATAATCAGTTTTATTTTTAGAGACGTAAAAAATTGCAAGATCATCAGCGAACATTAATAATTTTCCCTTTAATTTGAGTTTACCTAGATCATTGGTATAAATAAAGTAAAATAGAGGACCCAATTGATTTCAATTGGATCAGATATCCTTTGATTCCTATCTCTCTAGAATCAGGTTCTAAGAGTACCCATTTCATTGGCACTCATTCCTGCAAAAGCCTCTCTGGCATGCCAGTAGGAGTTGTAACAGTTAAGTGAAAGTAATATATCTGGTTCAGGTCAATTATCGATGGGACAAATATCAATTTTAGCACCTTTAATTTGTCTGGTTGAGCATTTGATCGCATCTAGCTCCCACAGTCTAATCCCAAAACCAGTAGAGCACCAGTAGGAAACCGTTGAGAGTACATGATAGGCAGAATCATGAAATTAAGAATATGCGAGGGTTGACTTACAGCAGTCTTAAGCATTAGCTCTTTCCAGTCTATACAAAGTTTTCAAGGCCTCTCACTGCAGAAAGATATGAAATGGAGGTATTTTATAAAGATATGAATAACATTGAAAATACGCTCATAGAGAAAGTTCCTTCTCACTTTTTCCATTAATCTTACTATCAATAAAACAATCCTTTGCACACTTCCTTCACATGTCATAGTATTAGACATTCATTCCTGATCGTTAGTTCCTGTATAAATGAGAAAACTTTCAACTGTTTTTTTTTATCATTTGACATTATGCCTATGTTATCCCATGTTATTTGAATTTTTTCTATTTCTTTAATGGATTTTTTTTCCATGTGCGTGTTTATTTAGTGATTTGATAAGTAAAAGCGCTTATAAACATAGAGATAACACGATAGAAGGATTTAAACGATAATTTAAGTATTATGAGCTTTTTTTCTTCGTTCATCATTTGAATTTCATTTTATACGTATGAATCGAATGCAATAAAAAAACTGAGATTTTTTATGAGCTATTATATTATAAGGTTTTTTTTTCCAACATTTAAATGAATGGATTTGTAAAAACTTTCACTGTATTACATATGTAAAGAAAAAAAAAATTCAGATAAAAGGATAAATGTAGAAAAACAAAAAAAAAGTTAATAATAATAATAATGCTCAAGGATTAATTTTGTGTGTGTGTGTGTGTATTTATTCTGACTAAAATTCTAATGAAACGATGTGGTGAGGAAACGAATGAACACACTTTTTGATACGATAAACTTTTCTCATTCATTCATGTTATATTTTTGCTGTTTTACTGTTTTCTCATTTACTTTTTTTACCCTGAATTTGTTCGATTTCATTGAGATAAACACTCATTTATGGATGTATATGTACTAAAACATTATAATATTTATATGCTAACTTCAAAAAGGAGAAATAATCTCTTTTTTTTTTGTTGAACCCAGTTTAACAATACATGTAAAAAAAATGTAAGTTCGAAAGAAAAAAAAAACAAACACAAATCTTTCTATATCTTTTAAAGCTTTCTTGTCGGCAATTTGCAAACCAAATATCGTGTATAATGCATACACGTATCAGCCCAACCAGGCATAAGAATGATAAACAAAGTTATTTAACACTCGAAAGTGTTCTGTTGTTGTTGGTTTTATATACATAAAATATCATAACAGTATTTCATATATGACGGTGTATTTTGATATGAAATGGGGAGAAAAAGTGGAAAATAGAAGACAACAGAAGAAAATTTAACGTGTATATACGAAGGAAAAGTTTTTCAACTACATTGAACAGACACTAATTTTGTATTTGACAAATGATGAAACTAATTATCGAATATTCTTGTTTCTTGCTTAGGATCATTATTAAAAAAATTGTAACGAAAACTCATTAAACTTTGACATTTTGAATCAGTGTAGGCATAAAATGGGGTTTCTTTGTTCATTTTATTAAAAAGTCAGGCATGAGATGTTAGTGTGAGCGAATTTTTTTATTATAATTTTCTATAACAATAACTTTTTCAAAGAGATTCATTTCAGTCATAATTGATTTGTAATTTTTCTTTTTCATGTTGTTTTAAATTATTTGCAGTAAATAAATTTAATTGATATTGCAATTTTCATTTGTAGGACGTCAAAGAAATTTCTATTCAGGTACTCTTTTGACAAAGATAGGAATGCAATTCAAATGCCCACACTATAAAATATTCTTTTGCGAATATGCATAAAAGTATTTAAAAAATATGTTTTTTTTCTATATTCACTCAAATTTAAAATATATTCATACTTACTGATAGCCTAGCATCACTAAAAGCATTCTCAAGCAACATGATAAATTCCAAATTAACTTTAAATTTTGTGAATCTTTTAAATGAACATGACATCAGTACCGGGGCATACTGATTTATAGGAAAATGAGGAGGCTGACAAACTGGCAAAAAAGGTGCAAATGAGAAATTAATTGGCCCAGAACCTTTGTTTGGTATATCACTAAGGATCTTCAAATTAGAAAATAAAAATTGGTTTACGGATCAAGCAGATTAATTCTGCCCAATTGTGGCTTCAGTAAGAAAAATTTCTCACCCTCTTAAACAAATCATAAATATGCTAATCCTTTTAACGTCTCTAGGATAAGGCTTCCAGTTGTCACAGAGCGGCAGGGCTCCTGAAAATACTTGATACATTCATAGAGTTTCTTACCTAACTTACACTCTAAGTTTTAAATGTCCTGCAAGTCACCCGGAGTGCTTGACGATAACCCCGCATGCGGGATTATTAACTGAGCGATAATGAGGCGTTTGCGAGGTTTATTTAATATTTTGTAAATGATATTTTTTGCTAATATGCTAAAATTACATTTAAAAATTAGCCCCGCAAATCACTACGCATGAAGGGTTATCACCAAGCACCAAGCACATAGTGTGTACTTCTCCGGCAATACGTCCATTTTTCAGACTAGGTCTGTTGAAGAATGCCTTTCCAAGATTCTCTATCTTGCGATGACTGTTTCCAGTTATGCACCCGTAATGTTCGCAGGACTTGTTGGCTGCCATCGATCCACCTTCTTTTGGGGTGCCCAACACTTCGGTGGCCTTCAGGATCGTTTCGGAATAGCCCAGCTGGGGCTTGGACAGGGTCCATTCGTGCCAAATGACCTTCCCATCCAAGTCTCTTGACTTTTACAGTTGCAACTTTGTTGTGTCCTTTAAATAATTTTTTCATCTAATACTCTAAGTAAATTTTTTGTCATGACAGTGATATTAAAAATAA
Organism: Culicoides sonorensis; assembly: GCA_900002565.1. NCBI lineage: Eukaryota > Metazoa > Arthropoda > Insecta > Diptera > Ceratopogonidae > Culicoides > Culicoides sonorensis. The sequence goes on along the minus strand of LN483471.1, from coordinate 1,094,609 downwards.
TTGGATAAATTAATAAGTCCATTAAAAGAAAAAAAACTTAAAATAAAAATAATACAGTATTCAATTTTCTTACTGATAAATTTCATATTATTGAAGAGCGTCAGTGCGTAAACAATTGAAAATGACAAAAATGAAATAAAATCAACAAATTACAAAGATCAAATTATTTCTTTTTAAGTCCGTACCTCAATTTTCAGTGAACTTTGTTTTATTTGACAACATTATTATTTATTTTATATAAACAAAAAAAAATATGGTAAAATATGCATTTAAATACAAAACACGATCGCATTTCGATTCAATTCTGAATTTAAGTTATAGTTTTATTTTAATTGAGAAGAGACAGACTACAAATGACAACAAAATTCGCATTTATATCAAAATCAATTGAAAATGCGTTACAAAAAGGTAAGAAATAAGAAAGTTTAAATTGTTTTGATGGATTTTTCAATGATTTTGTCATTTTATTTTAAAAATATTTCTTGAATTTTTCTTTTTTTTTTATCAAAACAAAAACTTTGTTATTATTAGCTCATTTAAAAAGTTTTATTAGAAAACAATAGTAAAGTACTTCGTTATTGTTGTTAAATTTTACCGAGGGGAAGAAAAAAAACGTTAAAAGTAAAAGTTTGAAACAAGTATATTTATTATTTATCAAAAACACACTTATAAGTTGTCATTATATCTTTATCTAAACATTTATATTAACGAGCAGAATGTATTTCTTTTTATATTTATCAAACACGTGGCGTGTATCGACATGACAATTATGAGTGTTGTACAAAGGAAAATAAAAATAATAAAGTAATTTTCCACAAATTACACATTTCCATTAGTTCAATCAATGTGTGATTGCAAAAATAATGTATGACCTGATAAATTATTCTCATAGAAACATGTCAAATGTGTTCAGAGTGTGAATAATTGATATGAAAAAATTGGTCAAATAGTTAAACAAGAATCCAAACAAGTAATTAAATATACGTTCATTGAATGGACACTCTATTAACTGTTCCCAGTGTCCACCCATTTAATACAATATATTTTCTCATTTTTTTTGTCCCTCATCCTGCTAATCACATACACACACATTTTATTTGTCCTGCAATTAACCAATGAACCGGATATACACAATATTATAGTGTTGTTATTTGTTATTATTATCTACAATGTTCTAGATTCTACAATTTGAATTGTTCAAATATAAATGAATGCAATATCGTTCTGATATCAAAATCATCAAATTATTTACATTTATTTTATTTTGAGCTTTATTGTGTGTGTGTGAGTGTGTATGCACAGAAAGTAAAATGAGTGAACATTAAATGAAATATCATTATGATTGTCATTATTTTAATAGTTATACACACACGGTAAAAACAAAAGTTGCCGTAAAGTTGCCGTAAAACTTGCCGTATACAGCAAGTTGTTGCCGTATACGGCAACTCTACGGCAAGTCTACGGCAAGTTTTTGAACTTTGTACTACAGAATTTTCATTTTTTGAAATGTGATATTTTGATAAATATTTGTCGTAGAAAAAATTCTAAATATGTTTTAGAAACAACAGAAAAACATCTTTTAGAATCTTATACAACATTTTAATTTTTGTAAAAACATTTGAGTTTTAGAGCGAAAATTGTACATTTTTGATACAAATTACAAGAAATTGATGCAAGCCGATATTTTTTTTTACAAAACTTAAGATATTGTATAAGATTCTAAAAGATGTTTTGATTCCAAAACATATTTAGAATTTTTTCTATGACAAATATTACTAATTTTTTCATATCGGCTTGCATCAATTTCTTGTAATTTGTATCAAAAATTAATAATTTTCGCTCTAAGACTCAGATTTTACAAAAGTTAAAATGTTGTATAAGATTCTAAAAGATGGTTTTCTGTTGTTTCCAAAAAATATTTAGAATTTTTTCTACGACAAATATTTATCAAAATATCACATTTCAAAAAATGAAAATTCTGTAGTACAAAGTTCAAAAACTTGCCGTAGAGTTGCCGTATACGGCAACAACTTGCTGTATACGGCAACTTTACGGCAACTTTTGTTTTTACCGTGCAGGTCATAATATTTATGTGAAGTTTAATTTTATTATTATTTTTGAAATTGTGTCAATAGGCTGAACAAAGGTGTTTTTTTTGTAATCCAAAAGATTTGAGGAAATTTGAGGAGCTTGATCTATTTCGAAGTTTATTTTCATGACATTGTTTTCCAACACAAAAAATTCAACCTTACCTGGATGGACACTTCTCGAGGTCCTGGACTTACAGCCTGACAACGAAAATCCTATTAAAAATTGTTGAGTCGGTTAGACGAACCAGATTTTTTACTTATTTTACAGAAATTAGAATTCACATTTCACATATACCACCTATAAATTTACTTCAAGGTTATTTACGACAAAGTCAAACCAGTAAGCTGTTTGTGGTAATGAAAGAACTAGGCTTTGATCATAAACTTATACGACTAATGACCATTAATTTGAACGGATCTATAAGCAAAATAAGGATTGGCCCGTTGCGGGTAAATGCCTAAAAACAAGGCGTTCAAGACCTAAAAATGGCATCCGATGCATAAAAAATAGGCATTCAAAGCATTCTTTGCAGAAATAGATGTCTAGTCTATAGAAGTCTTAAATTCCTTATTTTTAGGCATTAATGCGCAACAAATGGTAATGCAGTGTTGAAAACTTTAGTGACAATACTACTCTTAAGATGTGAGAAAAAGTCAATATGCTCATTGATTAGGATAAAACAACAATACTACATACAGAATGATGTATGAGAATTACAAAAAGCCCAAAAATATTAAGTGACTGAGGTGATCTTGGGAATCTGCGTTTGATTCCTGGCTAGTAAGCTATCATAACATAACAGGACTTTGGTACACTGTCGACTCTGTATTTGACGTGAAATGAGACGAGCTGGGATCAAACAATCCCGAACATTTGCAACAGGTTTGACCCAGATCTTAAGAACTTCTGTTGATCTTGACATTGTAAGCAGAACGTCAATAGGAGTAACTGAGTATTGATTTTAACTTTTTGTGTACGGCTAGTCAGATATGATTGAATTCAATGAAGAAAGGTTTCAGGAACACTACCGTTCTTCAACTCAAAGACAAGCAACTCAATTTTAACCAGATCAACAGCTTTCTGAAAATCTGTGTAGATGGTATTAAGTATATAATACTCGATTAACACGGTAGAAGTGGATCAGTTCACTTTTTGGATTGATTTTTTCACAAATAATAAGTCCAAATATTTATCGGTTCACCATATAACGTGCATCAAAAAAGAATAAACACGCAACCAAATTGAAAATTGTCGACAACTATTATAAAGTTTAATGCATATCATTTGATTGTCCGAATAAAATTGTCCTGTCATTTGGATAATGTTTCTAACCTCACACACACACACACACACAAACACACACATATGACCTATAATAGACAGGTGCAAAAATATTGGCGTTTAATCATGTGTATCGACAATTTTCATTGCTATATTTATATTGTCGTCATTGAATTCCAGTTATATACATGCAATTATAAAATTGACAATTCACTAGACAAAAACCTAATTAATTGTAATTACCATATAAACGTAAAATTTTTTTGTCATCCTTTTGTATTATAATATGATTGTTTGCCATATAAATACAAGAATTTATTTCTATTTGATGATTTTAATGTGAGATTTGAATCAAATTAGTTTTTTGAATTTGCAGAGTGAAAAATACATTTTATGGCAATTAAATAAATAAAAGTCTTAGTGATACATTTTTTTTTTGAATTGGCTAATTGCAATTGTTGAACTTTATCATTTTTTACGGTCAAATTATTCTTGTCAATTATTTTATATTTCAATTCAATAATTGCGATTGTGAAATTTTGACAGGAATTCCCAGATGAATCAGGAAAATGTAATGTCAGGAAAACTAGAATAGAATTAACTTAATGTGCTTGGTTAATTTGAAATAGTTTGATGGATGATCGTTTGATTGCTTAAATGGCAGTTAAAATTAATAGATTACATGCAAAATTTAAATTGAGATAATTAAGCTTAAAGAACCTTTATAAGGCTATGGATGAACAAAATAAGCTTTAACTCTGGAATGGTTGAGCTGATAACATTTATCATTTATCAATAGCTCTGTATGACCATTGAAGAACTGCTTGAAGGCCAACGGAATTTTGATTAACGGAGATTTGACTTCTGTGGCTGGTTTCTTTTTATGACAGTCGAGGTCACTTATCATGGTATGTTACAACAGCTGTGAAGTAAACAAGCTCCTTGGTGAACCACCGCCCGAGATATCGACAGACGAATCCAAACTCCAAAAAAGAGACAAGAGACATCTGTCCCCGTAGCCAATCTTTTCGAATACCGAATCTTACTAGCCTGGTAACCACAGATCTCTTGTCCAATCCCATAAAGGTGGCAGATTTCTTGAGATTTACAAGGAAACTTTAACTAGTACTTTATGCATGGTATAATTCTTTATAATTTACGTACAGAGCGCGTTATAATTTTTCCGCTATCTATACACATACGTATAATTATAAGGAGTTGTACCTTGCTTAAAGCACCCGAAAAGACTCTGATAAAGCCGTTACAACAAAAACAATAACTAAGCTTCTTAAAATGAGCCTCTGCCCAAATGACATGGATCCATAAAAATGTTGTTAACACTATTAAACGAGCCTTTCAGTTCAATCATTCTGCTCTTGGTGTGCTGGTTGACATTGTTGGTGCTTTCCATAATACTAGTTATTCAGTCATTAGAGATTCTCTTTCGTCTTTCGGCATCGAGGGTTTTTCTGATTGATTGGGTGATCGACATGTTGAAAGCTAGACATTAGAAGTGACGACTGCTTTCTTTTTATTCTGTCAGTGACATGGTAGCCACAGACAACTGTAGAAAGAAGGCGGCAGAAATTCGCTGATATGGATGGTCAAATTCAAGACAGTCCCCCTCAATTTTCATTCATGCTCATATGTAATGTCAAGGTACTGGCATGGTGACCCTAGAAACTAAATAAGTGCCCTTTTTTGCCCCATAGTGCTATTTAGGAGGACAACTTCATTAAGCTCATAAACAACTCATTGTAACTTTAATCAATAAATTGTCACTAAATTCCAAATTATTGAATAAATTATTTTAATGAAAATTACTTACTTGGCGATACTTTTCACACACAATTTATATGTTTATACAACAAAATACTTGTGAAATTCTCTTTTCCAAATTAAAACCAAAATATATTGCCAACAGCAACAAAATACAATTATTATTCTATTCAAGTACAACATCATCAATATATAGTTTGATTACAAAATTATTATTATTATTATTATTGGTGTAATTGTGTAGTAAAGCAATAAAATATATATGCCCAAGGTTACAATAATGCGTTTAATGCCCGAATTATGTCGATACATGTAAAATTTAGTTTTGTTTCTTGACACATAGTCATAGTTTGTGTGTAACACACATAAAATGTATGCCATTTAGGGTAATTATATTTTAGAGCAGAGTAAATATATTCATGCTTTTTACAAAGTAACAATTATATGTATATAATGAAGTGGGTATTTCACATCAAAATGTATAAACATAACACTAATGATATTATGAAGTAATTGGTAAATTAACATAAATTTGAATTTCAATTTCAGAGTAAATTTCAACCCCATAATGTACTTTTTAAGTTGTGTGAATTACATTAAATTTGTGTGAATTTAAAGATAACTTTTAAAACACACACACACACAAACAATTTCATTTAAAATTCCGCATAACTATTCATTAAAGTAGTTTACTAAATAAACATTTTTTTTTTTGTTTGACTGCAATATAAATTCTGGTCACAATCTCTCAACAAATGAACACTACTTTTGGAAAAGTAAAAGTTTTATCAAATCAACACAAACAACAACTCAAATGAATATAAATATACAGTTAATTTTTCGTTTTTTTTTTCTTCTCTCTTGGCATCAAAATGTGTGTTGGTCACATTTATAAGATAGACACATATAATGAAATGAAAGAACAAAACTTTGTCTATATGTTTTTTTTTTATCTTGTTTCTTGTATTATTATTTTGGCATAAAACACACGCCTTCGTGTTTTATCAAAATATTTACAGAAAGTATTATCGTATAAATTTATATAGCAAAAAACAGAGTGAGAGGGTTTTTAAGATCCAAAAAATGTATAAAATAAATATATTTATAGGAAAAACAAAAAAAAGGAAAAAAACTAATCAAATAACAATAAGTATTTATCTGTTGATTTGTTAAATGTCATTTACTTGTTCGTGCTTGTAGATAAATTCTATTAATTTTTGTGATGTGTGTGTGTTTGTGTGTTAGTGTTTGAATAAATTTGATTAGACATGCTGATATTATTTTGTAAATGTTGATTTGATGATCATTAATATTACGCAATACATTTGTGTTTTTTGATGATGACCAGGCGTTTCCACTTTATATTGGATGGTTAATTTGATTTCTTGATTAATTATATTTTGTTATGATGTTTGATAACAAAAAAAAAAGACTTTTGAAAGCTTATGATGATCTAAAATAATTTTAATATCAATTAAAATGAAATTAACAGAAAATATTTGATGTAATTGATTTAAACCATTTCCTTCTAGACTATGAAAGAGTAGACCTAAGGATCTGAATTTTTGGTATAGTGTCTTCAATTACGTTAAAAATGATTTGTAGAAAATAACGTTTTTTAATTTTGATTTATTAGGCTTAAATTCTTATCTAAAATTTTGAAAGCCTAGGCCATAAAGGGTTAATGTTACTGCTTAATTTTTTTTGAAATAAATGGTTAATAAATTTCAAAGATTCGTTTTTTCAATAGATCAGCATCAAAAATTATGAACATTTATATCAAATTTTGGCCCCTTTGTGTTCTGCTTACCAAAATACAGAAATGCCTACATCTGCTTACATCACGAAACGCAAATGTAAGCCTATTTCCTAAAATATTTAAGAAAAATCCAAAAACAGGTCGATTAGATTTTCCTTCAAAGCTTATGTATTTGCCATGGTTCTCGAGATATTTGAGACAAAGGTAACATTGCGAAAACCCAACGCTGGGCGAAAATGGGTTAATGTTCAAAATTTTGTGGGTAAAATTGTTGTTTTTGTTATTTTTTTAAAGGAATCTGAATTCTTAGGCTTACTTTCAGTCAGACCAAGAACTTTACCATTTATAACAACGAAATATCTGAATTGATAGTGAATCGAGTAAGCGTAATTAAAGATCTCGAAGTCTGGCTGGTCACAAAACTTTCTTTTAAGTAGCACACTGATATCGTCATTAGTAGATCAAAATCAATTCTTGGATTGATCAAAAGATAGGGTAAAGAGTTTAATGATGTCTACATCCTGAAGTCCTTGTTTTCATCACTTGTGACTGTGCCAGACTCAAGTCAGTTCAGATTTTTGCTCTACTGTTTGACAAATTTCGGCTGGTGAAGTTTTTAACCCCTCCATATACTCACAGGTTGAATTTACTTGAAATAATGACAATTCGAGACAGACAAAGATTGAACTGCTGTTCCTTCGTTCATGATGTTCTAAACCACAGAATCAACTCTAGTCAAATAAACAATAGTTTTCAAGTTACAGATACTAGCCATCACTTGAGGAAGTAACGAACTCTACAAGAGGCCAACTATAGAAACCGGTTTGAGTCTAACTCGGCACTTAATAGGTGCATAAAGGTTTTTAATGAACTCTTTGATATTAATGATCTTTCTTTGTTCAAATTTATGTTTAAAAAAAAATTTAAAATAAGAATATGATTTAGATATAACTTATCAAGGGTGCAGTTAGTTGAATGTAGTTTTTATTAGACGAAATAGCAATAAAAAAAACTACATAATATCAAGGTAATGAGCACACTCCAGCTCATAGAGCATGGCGGTGGTGTCCTTGTGGAACCTGACCTAATCTTAAGACATGACATTTCTCGTTGCCTTAAAAAAAACAAAGACAATCATAAAAGTGTTGAGTCAATTCAATCAAAAAAGAAAAATTATTACTTAATTGTTACTTGTGGCTGGGGTCCATCCTTAGGATGATGTTTATCACAGCACTGTATCACAGCTTCAACTTAAATTATAGGACGTTATGACAATTCACTTATTGATTTCTTTTAAAGTAAGTTGTTAAATACTCGATTTTATTGAATATTATTTAACAACCTAATAAGTAAAGAAAAACTCACGCCAAAGAATCAATTTACTTTAATATTCTAAACATGTATCCTTTTTTCGAACAACATCAAAATTGTAAGTCATTCACAAAAAATCGTATTTATTCCCTTTCATGTGTCTTGAATAACGTAGAGCTATAACAATAAAATACACATTCAAAAAAAGGAAAAAAAACCGCAATGTAAAAAGCCTAAATCCATTTTTGTGTATTTAATTTTTTTTTGTATTTTGGCTTTCAATGAAATTTATTCATAAAACGACTTATGTATTATTATTATTCAAATTTCAATTCCCTGAGCTATGGGACATACGTTCCTTAAAAGTCTCAAATTGAATACTTAAAGACTGTGATTTGAAATGAATCAACAGCATTTCACTTTACATAGTTTCAAGCATTAATAAACAAAAGAGCTCAAAAAAGCTGTTATTATTTCACTTACCAAAAAATCAATACAAAATTTGAGTGTGGTATTTAACCATATTATTATTATTATTATTTGTTTTTACTTGCTTCTATTCACTTAGAACAACGTTAGGAAATAAAACGCACAATCAGGGTTTTTTGTTCAATAAAGTACACAATAATAGAAATATGCTTTACTTTTTGAATTTTCATTACACAATATTACAATTACACTGAATTGAAAATATGAAACCGTGCGAGTGTTACAAGAGAAACACGAACAATACATTTTTTGTGGTACAACAATACAAATGTATAAATGCCAAATAACAAGTATCCGGATATATAGTTTTTCGTGTATCGGTTTCATACACACACACACACACACATACACACATAAAATGTAAGGCAATCGTTCGATTGAGCATTTGTGGTTTATCGCTTTATTATTAAATTGAAAATACACACTTGATTCCATGATGCATGATCTAAATTTGATATTTGCTTCAGTGATTTTAATATTTCAATTGAAATGTGTAACACTATGCAAGAAATAAAATATCATAAAATAAAAAAATGGGAACGCCTGGTGGTTTCTATTTTTATGTAAATACGCTTGAAGTGGTTTTCCATGAATATGACGTTATGGAATTTGAAATTTATTCTTATAGAACAAGAATATATACAAAAATTTATTATTATTAAATTCCCACAAATAAAAATCCACTTCAAAATATTTCAATATTTTTTTTTTCACAATATTCGCTTCATTTGCTTTTGTTATTATTAAAATATATGTTATGACAACAGAGATTTTTTTTTAAACTCTTGGAATAATAATCAGCTAAAAATAAATAATCGTTCACTTAAAAATAAGTAAAAAAAAATCTTCTTCAGATCAAATAATACCATGTAATAATAATGATAAAAATAAAGAAAGGAGGAATAAATTGAAAATTCCAGTTTTTCTCTTCTTCATTTTTTGAAGATGATAAAGATAATATTAATTTTAGATGGATATGAACTAATACAACATAATGGGAAGAAAAGAAAACATTTTTTATGTCTGTTTTCAGTTGGTAAACAAATGAAATTTTTCTTCTGAGGGAGGAAATATAAATGAATGTTTTCCTTTAAAATTCCAATAAAAATAATGCATCAATAATGATTTTTTATTGTTTTCAATGAAAAGAAAGTATTGAATGGAATTTTTGTAATTTTTATATAAATATTTGTTTTGAAAGCAAAAGAAAAAAAATATGAAAATGACAACAATTTTTCTAAATTGATATTGAATTTTTAAAATGTGGAATTTAAACTATATTGCATGTTAGATTATCAATCTTAAGGTTGGCAGTTGGATTCTCGCTTTGGCCATGAAATTTTAGAATCTCAAATTTCTTTTTTTCTGGCTACTCAATTTGAGTTAACGGTTTGATAAAGGTGGAAATGCCAGGATGACAAGATTAAAGCTCCTGTTTTCATATGATTGTCTATAAAATTTGCGCGAGACGATCAACTGCCACCTTTCCGGCATTTGCCGGATTGACGGTATGGGCAATCCGCCACAGGTCTAAGTACAGGCTGAATAACCGCCCTATTAATCTTATCTGATCTGAATACAGAAAAAGAAGAAATAGAATTTAAGTATTATTCGTTTCCAGTTGGAAATGCCTTTAATTACTTACTGCTCCGGTGTTCCGTCCATTTTTTTAGGCTGGCCTGTCAAAGAATAACTTTCCGAGTTTCTCTTTCTTGCGCTTCCTCTTCCCAGTTTTGCACCCCTAATGTTCTCATGTCTTGTTGGATGCCACCTTGGCAGCCCTCAAGACTATTCGTGCCAAATGGCCTGCCCATCGAAGTCTGTTGACTTTTACAGTTGCAACTATGTTTTGTTCCGCAAATAACCGCTCTAGCTCGAAGTTATACCTTCTTCTCCATCTGTCACCTTCATGTATGGCACCAAAGATCGTACGTAGTACTTTTCGTTCAAATAACAGTAGCCGCTGTTCATCGCTCATGGTAAGTGGCCAGGTTTCGGACCCGTACAACGCCACTGGCCTTATTAACGTTTTGTAGATGGCACACTTGATCTTATTTGTCAACAGTTTTGCCGGGACCATTGTTGTTGATGATTTTTGCCTCTTGATGTGGAACCGTTGGTGAATTTGTCTTCATGTTCCTTGCGTCATCTAATCTGAACGCTTCTATCTTTAGACTAGTTTATATATCGGTTACTTCTACTGCCTACAATATCGACATTATCCCAAGATCTGCGTCAAACCTGTTGCAAGTGCTCGGGATGTTTTGATGCCAGCACATCTCATTGCACTTTTAAAGCCACGTTAAATAACAGAGTTGACAGTGCGTCAACTTGTCGAAGTCCTGTTTTAGAAAGGGCACAAAGCACCTTCTTAACATTCGTCCGGAAGACTTTCAGTACTTCATATTTGTGTCACTTCTTAAATTCCTCCGCTGTTATGACAATTTCGCTTGACATGAAAAATTATCAACTTCATCACCACCAGTTCTAATAAAATCTCAAAATCCTGGTTTTGGGTGTTGATGAAAACATTTTATGTGATATTCAAATTAACTGAAACACAGTGGTATAGGTCAGACTTCTCTTTAACAATGTCAAAAGAGTATCATGTTAAAATAAAAATAATCGAATTTTTTTTCATCTTACTTGTGATTAATATTTGAAGTCACGTAAATGTCACTACATTTCACATCATAATGACTTCTCATCTCTTAAAATTCCTATTTCCTCCTTGTTATTATTTATCCAAACTCACATTTTTTCTACCACATAAAATACCATAAATGCTGACATTAAATTTTCTATTCCATAAATATATGTGTTTGTGTGTGTATTTGCATTTCATTGTAAATGTTAGTCAATTCTTTTTTTGTGGTGTTTGTTTGAACAATAAGAGTAATGTCCGCATAACTATCATTATTGTTATTACAAAATCCCAGCTGTATGCTTTTAGTCTTTTTTGTTGAGATTTTTTTTTGCTGTGCTTTCGTAAAGTTTGTAAAAAAAAAATTTTTTGTTTGTGTGTTTGAATGTAGGAAAAAAAAGAACAAACAACAGCAAAAATAAAAGTGAAAGGGAAAAAATTTACATTCGTTTATGTATTATTACTTTTTATTAATGGGAAGAATACAGAAAAGGGACTAATTGCCATGAGAATGTTCAAACAAAACGGAAAACGAGTAGAGGAAAATGACATAATCCAAGATGAAATTGTTTTTTTAGGAGTAGGCTATAAATTGGAATTAAGTTATGATTCTTTTTCAACACCGTACTTTTTTTTGCTTAATTATCATTTAGAGGTTTTGCAATTCCATGAAAAAAACCCCAAATTCAACCAAAATATTGCATTATTAAAAAATATTTTAACCTAAAATTAATGTTATAAAAATTACAAATACTCCTTGTAACAAACAAATAATATCATGACGACTTTAAGCCTATTTCATTCACGTTAATGATGTAATGGCTTTTAGGATGTGACTGGTACAAATTGTTTTTTCTCCGAATCTATGTGTACGTATGTGTGTGTGTGTGTGTGTATGATTGCGTGAAATTATTTATGTTCATAAAGTTATTATAATTCTAAGGAGGATGCTCCGTTATTTTTTTTGCTACAAAAAATAAATTTCGCTTATTGTTGTTCTTTAAATGTGTCTTATTACATTCATTTCTTTTCTTTTCTCTTATTTTTTGGTTTTGAGTATAATGAAACAAGTTTGTATTGTTTTCTGTCTAAAGAAGGGTGGAATATTTGTATTATATTACAAAGACAAAAGGGAAAAGTTGACACACAGATTTGTTTTTGATTTGTCTTGATTTAGTCCTAATTTTGTCGTTTCCGTTTTGAAATTATGTTGACTAATTAAGGTTCTTTTTTTTTTGACTTAGTAACAAATGTTGACTTGAATTTATGTTACACTTCCGTTTTTTTTTAATTCTTTTCTAAATTTTATTCATTATGCAATGTTTGTTTAGTTGAACAAGGTACTTTTTTTCTTACGTTAAATGAGAGCAAGAAAATCGATACAATGCGAGTCAAGAGTTGCAGGTGAATAAGGACAGTGTTGAAATTTCCTTTGAACTGAAAAAAAATTCTTACAAATTTTTAAGACGTCGCCTTAAATTAATTTCCCTTAGAATTTGATGTATGTTTTATACATGTAAAATTCGTCGCATCCATGAATTTCGAAAAAGCTCTTCAGATAAATCGATTTTCTAGCAATTGCAATGATTTCTATGAAAAAATACGGACGTGATCCAGATCTATCAAAAGAGAAATGAATTTAAGTCATCGCCTTAAAACTTTCCATGATTTTTAAAAAGAATCTTAGTCTATTGAAACGATAATTCACCACAGTTAACAGAGTTCAAGTCTTTGATAATCCTCCTTCAATCTAACTCATCATTGAAACAGCCAAAATTTTAAATATCAGATGAAATTTAGATTAGCACTTTTGGTTATACAGCTGATAAAATTTCTTTTGTCATTTAATCACAATCATTAACGACAGTAATAATCATAATATAAGGTTGAATGAATTCTTTATTAATTTCAAAGTCAGAACAAAAACCTTTAAGATAATCATCTATGTATGGTTAATTTCACGAAAAATAAGCGATGAAATTATAGTAATGGTGGTGGTTGGGAAAAAATTTCCCTTTACAAATCAACGATTTTTCATGCATTTACCATTCTCAAATTGCTCACCTTAATTTAAACAGTTTTGGATGATTTCTCAATATTTTTGTATGAAAACCCAAAAACTGATCTAAGAAAACATTGTAGTTTATATTACGAGCAACAACTTTGCAGAACAAAGGGAGTGATTTATTTGAACCAGACTACCATAAAATTTGATTTTTGGGATCTATTTAATTAAAACTTTAGAAAACTCATTAAAAACTTTTAAAAATCCAAAAATTGAAAAAAATTGTTGGCTGTTTTCAATTTAGGCCCCATGAGATCAAAAACCTTAACTACTGGACTTTGACAACCCAGGAGAAAGCTTAATCACGGTGTCTTAAGATCAAGGTGTAATCATACTTTGTTCACTAACTGTCATGGTATATATTAGCGTATGACATATTTCTATTACAATATTTCAAAAATCGATAATGAAGATTACAATCGGTTTTTCTTAATACTAATGCTTAATATTACTACTATGCGAAGTGATGTGTTTAGTGTATTTTGGAGACACCAACGATGCTAACAATCCTTTGCTACTACTGTAATAATTTTGTTGTAAAATCCTCTACGACTTTGATTTATTATTGTGACCGAAGGTTTTTGGGAGGCCGAAGCAGTTACAGAGTCAATTTCAAAACTTGTTTTAAGTCCGAACTTTTAAATACAAATGTTTTTGTTCAGACACAGTCGGGATTTGAACAGCGGCATATAGGTTGGTAATCCACAACCTAACCAACTGCACCCCCTAGTACGGCAATGTCATAGTAAGCCGACTGAAATGAAATCGCACATAGTAACCCCTTTTAATTTACATTTTCCCTAACATCATTAGTAGCAAGACGCAGATACACAGTTTTTCAAATCTTTTCTTAAAAATTTCTATTCAAATTAAATTGAAGCTATAAAAGTGAGTTAATGTATGTTCTGTATAAATAATCACGGTATGTATCACGGTTTTAAATCCACACATATCTTACCTGTGTGTAAGTATACAGAAATAATTAGATTATTGTAGAATGAGGCTTATACAGTCAATTAAATCTTTTTAAAAATCACTACACACAGAGCTATGAAATAGAGAATTTCTCTTTATTGCAAAAATTTTCCTAAGAAGTGTGCGTATTTTTTTTCTCTGTGTATTTTGAATTGTTATGAAGAAAATTAAGGTTTTCTGTGAAAACAATTCAGTGAATAGTTGAAAAAAAAAAAATAATTCATTATGTTAGCAAGAAGATGAAAGACGTTAACACAATAACAAGGTATTTGTAAAAAGTGATTTTCCTTTCAATTATTTCTCAAATTATAATATGGGTGTATTGTAATCCATTTACTAAGACTGACAAGAGAAGGAATTTTAATGTTTTTCATTCTAGTATTTAAGGCATTTTCAATAATAGGATTCTTGTAATTACTTTAAAAACCAATTCAATTATGACTTAAAAATTGATTGTGTAATCCCTTTTAAAACTCTTTCATTAACTCGTTCTATTTAATTCAACCTAAAATCTTGTGTATATTTTCAATTAGTGTCGATCATTATATACAACGTTCATTAACACAAAAATTTTTCAATTTTAATAATTATTGAATAAATTTTTACGTTGAACACTCTTTATCTTAACATCTTTATTTTGAAATTCTATTCAAACAACCATAAAATGAATATTATCATCATCATCATCACACTGATTCCTGAATACATACAGAGAGGAAAAAAAAATAGAAAATTAAATTTCATTTTCAATAATATAATGAACAGTGAATGCATCTATAGAATAATTTTACTGTCGAAAATTCAACAATCGAATTGGTATTGATTTTCATTTCAGTTATTTCATTTCCATCAACTTTCTATTCTCTATTTGTACTATTATGCTATTATATGAAAAAAAGGTTTTTCAGTTAGTTTTCAATTCAAGCTCTGTGTATAATGATGATACCGAATAGAACGAATTAGGTAAAATACGGTAAAATTTCTTGAATACACAAAGGCATTAAATTATTGAAAAACATTTTTCCAAAATTAAATTTATTTTCTCTATATTTGTTCTATCTATACATGCATGTGTATATTTTGTATTGGAACATTTAGCAGACTGACGTAGTAAATGAAATTTTATTGAAAATGTGTCAGTTTATGGTGTGTTTGGTATTTTATGTAGGAAAATTTTTGAAATCTCAGCTGAGAATTGAAATTTATTTGTGAAATTTATAGATAATTGTTTGATTACTTAAAATAAAAACATGACTTGATAAAGAATTTTAAGAAGAGATTTTCTTTTTTTTTAAATGAAGTGAATGTGGAAGTAGATGATTTACACTCAGGCGCGGAGCTAGAAAAAAATTCGTGAGGGGGCAAAAAATTAAATAATTAAATTTAAGTTGAATGAATTTTGTATCTTTCTCATTATATCTTTTATACCTAAATGCGGATCTACGTTAGTTAGTTATTTAACCTTGCATTGGTTCACTTCATATAAAAATCAAACAAATGAAGTTTAAATCGGAATACTTAAAATATTTTGGTATCGAATGCTCCGCTGCTGAGAGATACAAAATTCATTTTCCTTAACATAAAATATTTTGATAACAAATGCTCCGCTGCTTCGCACCTCCGCATTTAGGTATAAAACAAATAAATAAAGAAATACAAAATTCATTTCCCTTAACTTAAAATATTTTGATCTAATTAGGTATATAAAATTGGAGGCTACTAAATGAAATGCAATCAACAATTTTTTTTGCCAAATTTTAACGCTTGTTTAGCCGTTCTTCCAATTAGAAGACAGAGATGTTTTTCCAAATGGTATGAATGCGTCCTTCCAAAAGGTAGGCAATTCTGGTAAACCGGAAACTGAAAAAAAGACCAAACATTGATCATATATTGCCGAACTCCCTCAGAGCCAAGAATTTTGGCATCCTTAATTTATTAAAAAAAATTTAAAACCACTAATTTAAACTTTATTTAAATAAGTTTAAAAACTCCAAAAATAATTTTAAATTGAATATATGTAAATTGAAATACGTACACCAAACTGTACACCTAACTTTAATATAATTTTATGATTTATTCTTTAAAAGCTTCAGGGGGCTAAGCCCCCTCATGCCCCTCTCGTAGCTCCGCGCCAATTTGCAGGATACTTTTTCGAATTTTATGTAGTGAGTGTACTATTATCAACTAATAACAATATTATAACTTCTCACACGGATCCACGTTGAGGGTGGGCTCTTCTGGGACTAAGTTGTCGTTGCGGTCAATTCTGTAGCTGTTGTTATTGCTAATATTTTCTCATTTGTACAATCCAGATGTTCTTTGATTTGCCTATACGTTGTCTTCTCTGAATGTCTGCATAACTGTTCGTTTTACCGAATTTTCTTTCGAAGATAAATAAAAGCCTCGCCTATTCTCTCTATTCGTTTAATTCCTTTTAAAAGGGGTCTCGGTGTCTATTGTTCAGTATTTTGAATTTTCAAGCAATCCTTTTCCATAGTGTCGATGTCTTGTCCTGTTCTAGAAGAGTCTTGCCAATTTTTTTCACGTGTGTGTTACAAGGTTTAAGGCTTTGTGATAGCAGAGGAGATCACCTGGCTTGAAATATGTTTGAGCAAGTGATTTTAAGAATCGACATCCTTGAAATGAACCTGGACCATCCTGGATGCTTCAAGTCATTCAAAAAGCTTTTAAGTTAAACAATTACAAATTAATTATTTTATTTTTACGATACTTCTCCAAAACATCACATATAAGAGGATTTTAAAAGTATCTTTTAATTGATGTAATCCATCAAATGTTATTTTTAATTTACTTAATGAAATGCTCTAACAAAAAACTCTTCACTAATTTAAAATAAATTTCATTTCATTTTATTTTTAGGTATAACAAGCTTACGAATGATACATTTCAACATACCTGCGTACAAATTACGACTTGACAGTGCACTCTTGGAATGTCAGTACGAAATGAATGGTAAAAGTAGTAACAACAATAACAATAACGGATATAACCGCAATCATCACGTGTATGAGCAACATTTTGGTAGTGGCTTAAATAACTATGACAGCAATGAACAACATGATGAAGGCGAAACATTATATTCAGTTAAATTTTACAAAGATAATGAAGAATTTTATAGATACATGCCAAAGGCAAAACCACCCATACATAGTTACAGAGTAGAAGGTATCAAAGTGGATGTAAGTATTTTTCGTTTTTGTTTTCCTCTTTATTATAATAAAAATCATGTATAAGATAAATTGTAAAAATGATAAAGATTGATCATGATCAAATAAGGAAAAAGAATGCTTCTGGATGAAGAATGAATGAAAATAAAATTCAGTGCTTATTCAACTCACGTATCATGAGAAGTTCATAAATTTGTTCGATTTTCTGTCTTTATTTGTTATTTGTGGGCATTTTAATCCAAAAAATACATACAACATCTCCATAAGATGTATTGAATTAATGCACTAGTAATTTTTGTGTTTTTGAAAAATTTAAAATGGAAAAGATGAACATTAGGAAAATTACTTTGTGTAAACCATTGAAACAAGCAATGAATTGCAAATGGAAAACAAAATTGCAAACGATTTGTCTGTCTCTTGTTGGTTTTAAACGAAAAATTACTTTTATTTCTTATGCAACTTTTTTTTTAATAGTAAATCAATGGAAAATGCCTCAAATGATTCTGTCTTATATTTTAACGGTTAGAGTTTTATTCAAAGAAAAAAAATGATATTTTCATCAGTTTTAGGTAAAAGTGACCTGAAGCAAAGTTATAGAGAATATTTAAAGCTGCAACTTTACTGAACTGACCAAGTCAATATTTCATAAATTAAGAGGCCAAAAATGGCGGTTTTTTGGCCATTACTCTGTGACTTTTAAGGTACATCAGTTACAAAGTTTCAAAATGGCCGTCAAAACATCTACACCGAGAAAAAAGACTAGCTCCAGCTACAGTATATCTAGTAATATTTGCCAGATTCGTAAAAATGTAGTGTAGTCAATAGTATTTATCTGCCCAAATGCTACAAGAAATAATACGACCATTATAGTACAAATTATTATATTTACTACAGATCTGGTTGATTTTACCAGATATACTGTAAAAATAATGATTTATCTAGTTGCTGTTACAAAGGGTATTGTAAGCTTTGCATTATATACTGTAATGCTTACCACATATTTGGTTCTGACAATTACATATGATTTAGTATACACGGTATCAGTAGGCGTCACATGATTAAATAAAAATAAATAAAATAAAATATTTTCAAAACAAACACAATAAATTGATGATGTACAAAATATTAAATGAAAAAATAAATTGAAATCAATTCATATCATTGTTATCTTGAACGGAGAAAAATTTGATGTTCTTAAAAATATGCATTTATTTATAATTTGCCAAAAATTAAGCAAATTTCATAATTTGTAAATAAATATTTTTGTTTTTTCAACGTGTGTACATGATCTGGTGAATAGTACAGTAATATCTGGTTGTAGAAGCTTCTCTAATATTATTTAGTAAGCGGTACATAGAAAACTGTAAATTTTACCAGATTTCATGTTGCTATTCGGAAAAAATATCTGGTTGCTTACGCAGGATATTCAAGATTATTGTAGTAAAGCTAACCAGATTTGTAGTTGGATATTTTACATATACTGTTAAAAATTTCATCCTGTAATATTAACAGTAATTTTCGCTCAGTGTATGCTTGCTTGAGCTGCAAACAGAAAGTTAATAAAAGCTTATAGACTTAACTTAGCAAAAAACCGTTAAAATTCCTAAGAAAAGAAGAAAGAATTCAAAGGAAATACTCAACAAAAAAATGCAGTCAAATTTGAAATGAATTATTAATATTTTTTCAGACCAATTTCATTCAATTTGTCATTTAATTTTGCTTCATTCTACATTTCACTTTTCTTTTATTCAAAATATTACTTTTCAATTTTGCATCTGAAACAAAATATTTTATTTTGTGGGTTTTTCAATCGTTACATTTAGTTCCAGATATGTATTTTATTTTGTTAAAATTGTACCTTGATAAAATTCTATCTTAGTTCCAATAAAAGAGATTTATTTTAAAAATTTCATTATTTTTAGTCACATTGAATAATTTGACAAAGACATGTTTCAATTTTTATTTGGTTAAACTTGTAGACAAATCTGAAAATTTCAATTTTATTGTACAATGATGTCAAAGAAAGTCGAAAAGTATACACAGAAAAGATATGCTTTTATAAATTGACACAATTCATATTTTATTTCTAACGAAAATCAAATATCTTTCTTGTGGAAAAATAATTTTGCAATGAACATATCATTTGACATATTGCAGAAAAACTTTTTTTTCTTTTCCATAAATATTTTCTGTTTGAAAAAGTTATGCGATGATGATAATTTTGTCCTATTACTCATAACAATTTTCTTCTTATAGAGTTTGACAACCTCTTTTCCAATCAATTTAAAGCCATTTGTCCTACAGACCTATTATTATATTATATTTTGATCAAATTTATCGATTCAATGCAATTTTCATGTCTAGTTCAATAAATGTCACATCTTGATTGTATGAATAATAATCCTTTGAACAAATAACATTAAATGATATCAATAATGAGTGAAAATCGAGCAAAGAACAAGTGAAGTCAAAAAGTTGACATTAAATTAATTTAATATTTTATTTTTATTTGTAGCACCAATTCTCTGACAGTTCACGCGTAATGTTACGCGGTTTAACACTGAAATCGTCGGGATTGTATCGGTGTGAAATATCAGCTGAAGCACCAAGTTTTGCCTCAGTACAAGCCGAAGGAAGGATGGAAGTTGTGTGTAAGTAACAGCTTATTTATCTTCAAAAGAATTCATTTGATTTTCACTTCATTTAATAATATCCTGCAGAAAATACGCATTAAATTTCATGTTTGACTTCCCTTTGTACAAAAAAAAGAGTATGAAATTTAATGAAATTATTTATTTTATGTGTATGAAAAATTTTACACTAAATACTTCTTTTAACCAAAATGATTTACAGTAAAGCAAAAAATAAACACATCAAAAGAGTTTATCTCATATTTATGTAATGTAAATAAAAAAAAAAATAACATAACAGAAATATCATCAAAATTTGAGGTATTCAAAGTCATGTTCGTTCATTCATTCAAGAAGAAACCTAATCAAATCAACATACATTTTTTCACGTTATGCTCTTTTTTATCTGTTTTTTTTTAAACCTTTTTATTCTTGTATTTTTATGTTATTCTGTTAACAAAATTCTAAACTTCAAAGATACTAAAAAAAATTTTTTAGTTTATGATCTATATAAGGAAGATGGAAAGATGAAGTATTTGCTTATTCATGGCATGTCATTTGAGGAAAAATTCATGAGTTATAAAACTGTAACACATTCTTAAAGGCAAAAGTTGACGTTCCGTCAAACATTTCGAAAGTCAAATAAATTTCCTACCATTTGCAAGTTTTTAACGCATTTTCCGTCGATTTAAAGTAAAATGCTAGTATTGAGGGGGCTCCTGCCGTCCGCCTGTCTGTCAAAATAGCTGAAATGTCAAGAATGGAAGAATTTTTCAAAATGGCTCATTTTGGCTATGGGTAAAATTTTTCACTTTCGTGCAAAATTAAAACAGACCTCAAAATTTGCTTAGAAGTTTCTTGTTAAAATTCAAAAGATAAACTTCTTTCCATTTTTCGATTTTCGTCCTAGATTTTCTGTAAAAGGTCAAGTAAAATTAGTGATTTCAAAATTTTTCACGAAAAAAATTTACAGCCAAAAATATTCCGCAAATTTGAAGGAAATTTTATAGATTTTATCTAAATTTATCTAAATAGCCTTTAAAACAAGTCAAACTAAATTTTATGTAATTATTTCTTTTTAAAATCTTATTTTTTGCTTTTAATTAAAATTATGTTTCATCTCATTTTATTCGCCACATTAAAATGCAATTCAATTTGCAAAGCGATTATAAACAATTTTGTTCCTCTTAATTAAATTAACTTTAATTTCGTTTCAGTATTGCATACATATAAAAATTTCCAAAAATAACTTTGTACTTAACTATGAAGAGATTTTTTCTTTTCATCCTCTTTAGTCCTGGTTCTTATCTTATTAAAAATGAGTGAGAAAGATAATAAATAGCATTTGCCAAATCAGTGCTTAATTTTACATACAAAAATATTCTTTTGAGAATAATAATAATGAAAGAAATAAAAAAAAATATTCAATCCTCTTAAAAGTATTTTTATTTTTCACTGAAATGAAATTCACCATTAAAAACAGACCATATTTGTGTCAAAATACTGTTTTTATTATAAGAAAATGTTAAAAAAAAAACAATAATAATAACAATAATGTGAATAGAAAAAATGGAAAAGCTGCACAAGTGCTTGATAAATTCAGAGGAAAATGAGAGAAATGAAGAAAAATTAAATTAAACGTAATGTATATTTTATCACTCTCTAGTTTGTTTAATAAAAGAGCTTTACACCACAATATTATTTTAAATTCAATTTTATCTTCTGTCATAATTTAAATAAAAACTGTGGCCAAATTCTCATTACTTCAATTTATAGTTTTATTTTGTTTTAATGGGTTTTAAGTTAAAAGGAATATGCTAAAATGATTTGATCAATTTGAATCACAAAAAAAGAAAAAAATATTTAAATTGAATTTTAGTTTGATATTTAAAATTTTGAGGACATTGTTTGAGTTTAATTGATTTTATGAATATTCAAATATTGTTAAAAACTAGATATCATGAGTACTTTTGTGAAATAACGACGGAAAATAACGTTTTAACAGTAATACAATCTCAATTTTGAAGGTTCTACGACCGAATTAATAAGAAAAATTGCACAATTGCAATCTTGACAAAAAGGAAGCGATGATAGCGACTTCGAGAACACAACGTGTCAAAATTTTTAATGCTGGAGATTTAAAATGTCATTTAGGAACGAAACCTCAACTTTTTGTGATTTTAACTTCATGTCCTAGAGCGTTTTGGCAAACTGGCAATACATCATCGGAAGATGGCAAGAAAGGGCGATGAAGCCCTTTTTTGAGTGAGTCCTATTTCAAAAAACTCATCTCAGAATGGGTTGAAAATAGATTGATTGAATCTCGTAGAACGTAGGTCTCTGGAATCACTTTTAATAACTCTGCGTTGTATTTGGTCTAAAACCATTGATGTTTATCTTTTGTAATGCGCTTGTGTTGCGTTTAAGGTAGACGGAAGCTCTTTTTACATAATTTATTTAAAAATCGATAAAAAAAAGAAAAAAACAAGTCACTTTACAATAATTTATGTATAAACAAACAATTTTTTTCCTCAAGCATATTTTTTTTAAATTGTTTTTAGTACTCTGCCAAGCATTTCTTTGACTTTACAAAAAGTCATACAGATTTTCCCTGATTTTCTTTTGTTGTACTTATTTTTTTCTTTAAAATCTTGTTTGTTTGTTTGTTTGTTTGTTTATTCATTTATTTATTTTTATTTACTTTTTTCTTTAGTTTTTTATTTGCTGTTATTATTTTTTAAGACCAGATTTCCGGTTACATTATTTAACATTTGATCTTAGACTTTACAGGCTTTTGTTTTGACTCTATTTTTGTTCACTTTTCATTTACAGAAAAAATTGAAACTTTTATTAGTGCAGATTGAACTTGAAATTTAGACTCAAGCTACGATCCTTATTTACAAACGCAAAAAACCCAAAATTTTCAAAATGGCGGAAGTTTTCAAAATAACTGACTTTTGTAAAATGTCAAAATTTTGTATTTCAAATTTTTCAAATTTTTAAAAATGCTCGACATTTCCAAAACGGTGATTTTCCTGTATATTCTTCTAAATTTTTTTTTATCTCCTCTCTTATTAAAGGTAGATCTTTCTTCGTCTTACATTCTCTTATCCAGACTCTATTTTGAATGCAATATAAAAAAAAAACATTTTAAACAATAAAAAAGTTAATCTCAGATTTTTTTTTCGGAATAAAAAAAATATGAGCACAAAACCCATGTAATCATTTCTTTGGCTTCTAATTTTCCTTCTTCTTGTATTCATATGGTTTAAAAGTAAAAAAAAACCATGGTAGCAACACAAGAACAAAAAAAACACAAGTTAAAGCTGTCAACGGAAAAATAAGAAAAATGGTGAGGCAACTTAAAATTTTACCTTATTTTTTCATGTATTGCACTGCATTGCTGTTCTGTGCCAAATTAAAATGAAAAAAAAAAATTACGAGAAAACGCAAAAAAAATATTTGGTAAATAAAAATATGGATTTGTTTTTCCTCATGACGAATGATTGCCGTAAAATTTTCCTTTCTCATATTCCGTTATTAATTAAGGTGATTCAAATTCGAAAGAAAATTTCACAGAAATTTAAAATGATTTGAACTTTAAATTGCCTTTAAATTTTGAAGGTCATATGATCTAAATATAAACCCTTAATATATCTTATTACCCCATTAAATTTAATCTTTTCCTTCATCATAAAAGCTTAAAATATTTAAATGTCTTATAAAGAGGCCACATCACGCACAACAAATTAACTTAATCACTGCTCATATTATCCATTTATGATTTCTCAAAGGACGGGAGACAAATGAGGACAAACTATTATACTGAAAATATATTTCCCTAACTTAATTCATGGAAGTATTAAATTTTAAGTCATATTAATACATTTTGTATTTTGAAAATGAAAAAGAAAATTATTTACACTGAATAAATATAAATAAAATATTGTATTACTATTTTGTCTAGTAATTAAAATTCATCCCTCATTTAAATGGAACACATTCATTTAAAATTTTGTTCAATTTCTGTGTTTAATGTGACGATACATAGTTTGTATAAAACTTTGTATTCTAGACAATCCTGTCCTTTCTCTCTGGACAACGAATTGCTATATATATAGTGGAATATAACCATATAATTTCTTTACCAGGACTATATTTTGGTCTAAAATAAACTTACTCAACAAGGAACGAGGGTCTTTGGGAGGTTTAAAAGCTTTTTATTGTTTGTATCACTCAAAATGTTTAGCATTCGCCCGGAAAACGTCTTGTGTCGTGGCACGTTAAATTTTAAATAATATATTTTTTCGGTTCACTTTGTTCGTTTATTGCGTTTAATTCTTCTTGGCACTTTCTTGATATTTTTAATTTGCTCTTTAATTCCACAATTTCTTTGGCTAACGGACAGCTCTCGAAAGCGTTAAGATAGATAAAATATAGTCAAAAAATAGATTTGGTTTTCCATTAGATTTTTGCCCAGCGGGTTTATTTTAAACTCACATTACTAAAATAGGTCAGTATATATGTGATTTTGCTTGTACTGTGTAGTTAATTAATTTGTTTAAAATGAAAAATGTTCTATTTCTTCTTATTATTGGACATTATTCGTAACATTCATGGATTATTTTTGATAATACGGATGTTAGCTGATGTTTTATGTCACGACGATATTCATTGAATTCTATAACAGTCACCCAGCCCTGATAAATGTCATTTAATTAATGAAACTGCTTTAAGCCAATCTTAAAATGAAGCTCAACACACAAAACAAAACAAGTCTAAATTAAATTTACACAATTTTCAGTATTTAATTCATATTATAATAATAATCTTGAGTGGTGATAAATTTTGGTTCAACACTATTTCAATAGAGAATTTTGTACAATGATAGCTCTTAATTCATTATTCAGACATATAAATGAGTAAATGAAAATAAGGTATAAGCTCAAACTCAGCCTTATAATAATTATTATTATATTTATATTATATTCGGAGAAATAAACTGACATACACTACATGAATGGGCTTGAATGAGGAGGATAATCTAAGTTAATTATGTTTTTGAATAAATTAGTACTGCCTCTCGTACATTGTAGTCGTTTGTCGTTGTAGAAATGGATATTTAATGAAATAATAGATTGATATAATTTAGCATATGTCACTTTAAATAAAATTTACATAATTTATAGAATCACCGTTCTAGTTTCCATCACAAGGGCTTGGTATAAAAGTGGAGTTGTCTACAGAATGTCTCGGCTTATGTTGATTATTTTTGGTTGGATCAAAATTTTCGTCTTTTTTTCATATACATTTTCAAATAGGAAAATGCAGCACTTATTGTAAAATAAGAACAAACAGAGGTTGGATAACAGATGTTACAATGCGACGACGATGTTGACGATGACGACGGTATTATGTCAAGAGCGTGTAATCATAATGATGCCCATTTTTTACTCTGTTGAACTTTATTCTGTTTTTTTTGAGTGTATGTATGTTGTCTTGCTGTATTCGTTTGTACTAAACCTAGTTTAGCTTTTTCAAAATATGAAGGCAAAATATGTATCGTGTGCTGCATGCAAGCAAAAAGAAAATTAATGATATTCACCATGTAACGTGTTATTATTGCATCAGTCAGTTAATTGTACTAGTAAAAATACTATCAAAAGGGTGTGACTAACTGTCATGATTCATAGTTTTAACGTTTGAAATTTGGTTTCAAGGATTCTTTGTGACTTTTTTTTTAATTTACGTACAAAAATCCTGTCTGCTTGTGATCTATAAAGAAACTACTCTTAACATTAAGTGAATTTCCATTCTGAAATTTAATTTGTTTAAAAAAAATGAGTAGTAAAAAGTAGTCAGAAGCATTTTCTTCCGATTTCCACCGACCGATTATTAAAAAGGCTGTCTCGAGCTTTTTTAAGCTATTGTTTTATTATCTTTCATAAACGTCAAATCAATAGATGTTAAAAGAATGTCATTTGACAGTTTTAAGATATAATAACAAATGTCGAAAATACGTTACACTAAACGTCAAAGTGAAAGATGTCACACAATGTAAAAGTGACAGCTATAGCCTATAGGGATAGATAAGAAAAGGCTCCATGTGATCCCTACGGGTCTTATTGTGGACACTGTAGAAAAAGAAAAATTCCAACAAAATAAGTGACAACTATCAAATTAAATTAAAATGTCAGCTTGCAAATAAATGTCAACTTTCTATTGGACTATAAGACATTTATTTCAATTAAAGTATTTTTGTAATTCACCATTTTCTTAAAGTAAAAATAATAGCTCAGAATAAAACCAAAAAAAAACTTAATTACATGTTCATTAAATTCGATGATAACACAATGGGAAATCCCTTCAATCAAATTGTAATAAGAACCCTTATAGCTGCTGAAATTTATGTAAAAAAACAACAAAAACAATCACGTTTTTTATCCATTTATATTTCATTTCATTTTGTTTGTCAGATATTTTTTTTGCGTTTTCCTTTATTAATATTATACCGAAGAGAATACAATCAACAGTGTTTACTTTTATCATCATTCTTTTTATTTGAAATATACTTTGAATTAATGTAATTTTTCATATAAATATTTCTAGATCTACCAAAAGATGGTCCACACATAAGTGGTGAACAGCAACAACAATATCAAATTGGTGATTATCTGAATTTAAATTGTACCTCAGGGAAATCGCATCCCGCATCTGTACTTCAATGGTACATCAATGATCAACCGGTGAGTGATAATCATTTTTTTACTTGCTTTCGACATGATTTCATTTATAATAAAAATGATTTTCCGGAAATAGAATAAATCTCTTTCTGTCATAAAATTTATTTTTCATATAAAAGATCAAATGAAGGTTAAATTCTCATAATTGTGATACATCACAATAAAAAAAATAATAATCAAAAACAAATTAGCAATGTACAACTTTAATGCGCTAATCACAACATAATTTTCCATGCAATCCAGCGTATTATAGCACACATTTTTGATTAATATTCAATTTGTTGCAGTCCGTTTTTGCCTTCCTTCATTTAATGGCATAAAAAACAACCATGACTAAGAAATTTTTTTAAAGATACATTAAATTAAAATCAAAAAATGCTGTTTCCTTTCAATGACGCGACGATGATGACCCTTACACACCTTTCCCTTCATATTCATGTTTTATGAAAACTTCGTTCGATGACGATGATGATATTATCGTAAACAATAATTTTTCATTCATGAATATACATTTTTATATGTGTATAAACAATGACCGGTTCTTCACTACATTATAAAAGCATTAAATTTAACACAACAACAAATTATTTCGTTCCATAATGTTTTGCTTTGAGCTTTTAAGTTACAGACCTTTTATTTTCTTGTTTTTCATCATTTTTTTCTCGTTTATAACAAAACCAAAAAAAATTATTCAAATCATGACTTTTTTTTCTAAAGTGACTCCATTTAAAGTTTTCTTCGAATATGTGTAGTGTGGTGGAAAAATGATTAATGATCCTTATTTGTTGTTGCAGCTTTTTTTTAACGTTGAATTTTTTTTTGTTGTTGATTATTATTTATGTGACTCATGTCTTGGACTAATACGGTATATTAACATATGTCAAATAATAATGTACGTACCGTTTTCGAAGGGTAGAACGCTTACTTGAATAATGAGATATGACATTTATCGTAGCACAATTGTTTTAAAATGTGTTACTTCAAAGTATTAAGTAAAGGTTTCAAAGATTTTTAAATAAACATAGATTTGATTTATTTGCTCACTTATCGAAATGTTTTTCCTTTAAATTACTTATATGGGAATCGCAATTTTCAGAAAATATGAAAAATCAAGGAAATCGCATAAAGCCGTAGAAATCTTCAAAATCAATATGTGGAAACTCTGGATAATAAAATAATACTGGGGTTTTTAAAAATTTCGCGATTTTATACGAAAATAAAAAAACCAACTTACTTGAGCTTCCTCAGGGAGTCCAGACTGTCCTCATGTAGAGCAAGGACGATCAAAGTTCTCTATCTAGAACATCAGATTGCAATTTGTTTCGGTTTCCTCAGGTTGTTAAATTGTTCCTCATTTGTCTGTCTGATTGAGTTGACATCAGAGAGTGTGGAGCATCATGTGTTCCTTGGTCGACCTCTTCTATGGCTGCTTTGTGGGTTGTGTACAAGGACCTGGTGGCAAACTTTTGAAGGGTCTTTTCGTAAGGGATGCCCATAATAACCAAATTTACTTCTAAATATATCCATATTTATGTTTTGCATCTCGGCTTTTCTCAGCAGTTCCTCATTCGAAATTCTATTCGGCCAGAAGATACGCAGAATTCGTCCAAGACAGCGGTTGACAAAAACTTTGCAGACTTCTCTTAATGTCTTCTGTAGCGAGCCAGGTCTCACAGCCATACAGAAGGACAGAGAGTACGTACGATCTAAAAATGTTAAGTTTTACCGGTTTGCTATAAACTGATGGGCATCAAGTATCGTAAAGGCACCCCTAACTTTTTATCCTGTTTTGCACATATTTAGCTACGTAGCCATCCACACTCAATGCGATTCGTGAATTCGTTGACTTGTTCCATTGGATTTCCATCGAGCATCAAAGTAGCCAATTCGCATTTCTTTAGTCTTGTTGACTTTGATCTTCATTTCCAACCTTAGCCGATTGAAAAAAAAAATATGAAAGTTCTGAGTTACGAACTGCCAGATATTAGATTTCCTAGAAAACAAAAAGAATAAAAAACTTAAAACTGGCAAATTCAATATTTTCATTGAATTTACAGGTTATCAAAATTTTTACCAAAAAATACAAAACAAGTCACATCAAAAATAAAACAAACTTACGTCACTTATTATATAACATGTTTGACACTTGTACATATTAATATTAAATGAGCCAGATTTACACCTATTCATATAAATATATTTTTGGAGTAAAAAAAAACTTCCATAAAATTCCCAACAATTCTTTGCCATAACACAAAAATCCATTTATTTATTTGAATGAATGTAAGTTTGTAAAAGAAAGTAAGATAGTGATAAATAAGTTAAGGAAATCGTGATTATCCCATTATATCCTCATTTAGAATCATCAAAAAACTCTATGGAAGATTTATTCTAATCGATTATTCTTTGTCAGTTGTTTGAATGTTTGTTTGTTTGTTATTTTTTGACACTGTTTATCGTTTATTTGAATAGCCTAGTTTTGTTGGGTGAGGATTTATTTATTTTTGTACAAAATTACAAAATATTTATTTGTAAACATTTTGTGTTATAACACAAAAATAATAATTCGTTTTTTACTTTTATATTAAGAATGCTATAACTTTTATAACAAGAGACACGCAATCCAGCTGTGCGTATGAGTATTTGTCGTTGATAAAATTTATTATTTGATGATGAAAAAAGGGGTGTCAAGCAAAATTAATTTTATTTGGGATATTTGAATATGGAGACCCGTTAATATGTAATTGTAACTTTTTAACATTAAAATTTCGGCAGCGGTATGTGAATTGATGATTAAAAAGTTTGAATGCTTTCAGATTTCAGAAAATTTTGCAAAAAAAGATTCACTGGTCAGCCATGTCCAATATGCTTTATATAAAAATCAACAACAGTCATTCAGTCAAACAGTGGGTGGTAAAAATATGATCAAATACAATGAAACACTAATATAAAAGGTGGAGTCCATTCTGCGCTATTTATCACATAAATTAAAGTCAAATGCGTGTATTTCTAACGTTTATTTATTTATTTCTTTAACTAAAACTATAAATGTTGATTAATAAAAACAAATAAAATACAAAAGAGCCTTCTGTTTTTATTCTATTTGATTATTATTATAAATAATAAGAAAAATGTAACAAAAGAAAGGGGTAAAAATATTGCCAATAATATCGACATTAAAGAAAAAAATTTGAAAAGAAAATATGCGATCTTAATTTTTACTAAACACGCACATAAAACATAACAAAGAAATCCCTCCCTATTTTTTTTCATTTCATACATAGTATGAAAGTGTTTTGTAAGACATCAAAATATTGCACACCTTTCTTTCCTTTTTTATTAATTTTTATTATGTTAAATCTCATATTATGCGTGGATTTTATTAATATGATAATGAATTTAATAAATTTGTTTGATTTATCGAATAAAAATAGGAGAACAACAAACTGTAAACGATCCCTGACCATGCACATCACAAATCATTATCCAGAATTTTTGTTACATTACGTAATATGTGATGATATAAGAAAAAAGACATAAAATGTGGAAATTGTACAGAAAATATTTGAACGAATGAATTTAAAACAACTTTTTATGGGACAATAAACAAGTCCGAATGAAAATTTAAAGAAAAATAAACAGAGCTCATTCAATTTTTTCTTGAACATTTTCTAAAACAATTTAAAGTTTATGTATGATCATAAACAAAAGTCTTATTTTCGATGGTTTTACTTTTATCATATCTATTCAAAGCAGAACGTTCCAAAAAAAAACAAAACAAAAAATTCTTACTTTAATGATTATTATGATGATGGCTTCTCAAAAATGTACTCGGAATTGATATAAAAAAATATATCTTTTCATATAATACAATAAACTCTTAAATGAAATATAAAAAAAGAGAAGTGTACGATAAAAATAAAAAAAATTTATATATAAATATTACGTACCCGCACCCTAACATACCATGAAGCAGTAATCAGGCGAGGCGAAAAAGAATTCATCCTAATAAAAATAAAACTGTATAAAAAATAAAAGGAAAAAAAAAAGAAAATTGCAATATAAAAGGATTGTTTGCTAAAAAGGGAATTGAAGAGGAGAAAAATGTGATAAAAATAAAAAACGAAATATCAGCTAAATTCTTTTTTAAATATTCACAAGTCTTCCCCAGTGATACAATGTGAAAAACTTTAAATGTATGGGTGTAGTGGAGAGATTTTTGTTGAAAAAAAATTTTAAGCTCAACAGTGAATTGAAGTAAAAAAAGAAACTATCTACAATAAAATAAAACAACCTTTTTAGAAATAAATTGAATAAGAAATAGCGAATGATAAATATCACATTACATGATTACTTGACCCATTTTGTCTGAAATGGTGATAAAACTATTTTGGTTATAGACTTTGAGATTTGTATCGTACACTTCTATATGAATCTGGTAGTGTTTCTTGAACTTATGTGTGTTCATTATGAATTCTATAATAATGAAGAACTGACAGTGACGGCAGAGTCTTTAATGAAATTTTACACTTTTTCTGTTTGACTTTAAATTCTCCAGGCTCTTCTTCTAATAAAAATCCGTTGGCCTAAGGATAAACATGATTCGCACAAAATATTGAAAATTCAGATTTTTACAGTTACGTCATAAATGACTTATATTTAATGAAAAATTATTAATATTTCCGTGCAGAAGTTTTCGTAAATAAAAAGTACTCTACTTAATGCACATAGATTCTTTTTGCATGCGTCTATGGTGCGATGTGTGTATCTGCCTTTGTACTTAATTATGTGAGCAAACGATATAAGTGGGTGAGTGATGGAAGAAAATGAGCCGGAACTGCTTGACACAGAACAACAGTGCTGCAATTGTCACAACAATTGGTAAAATTGCGGACGGTTGTGTCTCAACTCCAAGATAGAAATCGAGAATAAAGCGGCGAATACACGATGAGCTCGCGATACATCAACATCATGATTAGTATTGTTGGTAGTTCTACTGCTATTTGTGGAGAGAGACGATCTGGCTAAATGTGATAGAGGCAGAAGAAAAATGTTTTTCTCCATGCAGAACCGTTAGTCAAAGCAGTCCCATTTGAAGGTATAGAAAAAGAAGCAGGAAATTTTTTGATGTTTTTTGAAAAATCTATGAGCCGTTTTCGCAAGTTTAAAGAATTTACACTTGGCTGGATTGCCATCTCGGCCGACTCTACCACACACTTGATAAAATGTGTCGCGATCTTGAGGCGCGCCATAGATGACAACCAAGCGAATGTCAGTCCTATCGATACCAATGCGAAAGTGGCCAGAACAACTTTGAATTTTACGGCCTGAAATTCCAAGTCATCTCTAAATGAACATTTGTGTTGCCCATTAAGGATGAATTAATGAAAAAATATTCGCTTGAAAATGTAAGTCTTATTCGGCTTGGCTTTATTTAAAACCCGGAGAAAAATTCGTTAAGTGTTTTCGATGCTTATTAACTTTTGCATGAAATGCGCACACTGTCATCAATCATTTTATCGCTTAAAGTTTTAGTAAAATCAAAGTATTTGTTATTACAGTGTTCAATGTAATAAAATATTCTTCCTACTATTTATTAAAATTTTATTATGAAATTATTTCTATTATGACTGTTTGAAATGAAATGAATTAGAAATTTCATAAAAGCACTTTCTTAGAATCAAAGCCTAAATTATATGAGATAAAGTTATCAAAATCCATTAATTTCCTATAATTTTTCATACTAATTCGATCTGTTTATTTAAAGTACTTGTATTTCATATAATGAACAATGCTGGTTTTTGTAATTTTTATGACCTAGTTAATTTTTCGTAATATACTGTACTTGGTTTCCTTATTGATCACGTTTTCGTGTCAGGTTTAAATTGAAACTAGTATTGTTGAAATAAAAAAGTAAAATTAAATTAAACATGAAATAAGATTTAGCAAGCACTTTATTATTTTATGCTTGTGCGAAATAATTTTCTTTCAAAAACAAAATAATAATATTTATAAATCGAAAAGATTTTTTTTATACATTTTTTTAAGGTTTATTCAACTTAATTAATTTTATGATATTTCATTATGTAACTTTTGAAAAAAAATCACTTTAAATTTTTTTTTTAAAAAAAAGAAAAAAATAAGTCACGGTATTCAAAGAAATTGATGAACTGAAGTAGTAATAGTAAAATAAAAATGTTCTTTGTGAGTAGGTTACACTGAAAATCTTTCCAACCAAGTCAATTTTCTTCCTTCAAGGCATTTTTGTCGTTTTGATATTTTGTTACCAATAAAATTGAGTAATATGATTTTTTTTCTTAAAATGTTGGAAAAGAGAATAAAACCTGTACTTCAAGATCCCAAAGAGTAAAAAATAAAGTGAAAAGAAAATAAACGAATAATGTTATGTGATGAAAATATCCTTTAATGTCCTCGTTCAAACTTTTGATAAAAATGAAAAAAAAAATATGAATTAAACTTAGACTAAGGATTAACTCATAAAATATTCACCCTGATTGCTGAAAATATGTATAGAATTTTTTAAAGTGAATTAAAAATATTGAAGTTTATTTTTTACTTTTAAGTTCTAGATTTATCTTGCAAAAATTAATAATAAAAGTTTCAAGAAAAATGTTTTGTTAGCATTGTACAATAATTGTTGACAGTGCAATGTCATGGCAGCTAGTTTCTATATCCGCAAAATCCTTTCAAAAGTCCAATTTAACAAAAGAGAAAAACAAAATTTTTTATACTTGTCAGGAAAAAAATGTTGCTTTGTCATAATGAGGTAACAAGATTTTTTTGACATGAAAAGTGTTAAAATTACAGTCAGTATGATTTGGAAAGTTTTGAAAAAGTGTTACATTATTTTATTTTTACTTAATGAAAAAGAGTGTGGGCTATTTAATGAAGGTAAAAAAAAGGGATGTTACTGTTAAATTTAAGAGAACATTTCTAAATTAAAAATTGTAAAGGGAAGGAAGTCAAAGTATGACGAGAAACAAGAGGATGAAAAAATGTAATAAAATCTACTTTGATTTTCATTGCAATATTTCACATCACTATACAACAAATTCAATTTAACATTTCTGAATTTTTATGATGAAATGCACTCAAGATAAGTCAAAGAATATTCTTCAAACTGAACATAAATTTTTAATTCACAAAAATGAAAAAAAAGAACATCAAAATCCTCTTAATTCATTAACTTATTCTGAATAAATTCATATTTTAACTTAACTCGAATGCCTTTACAAATCCATGAATACCAAATAATTGTACAAAAATATTTTCAATATAAACCAATTATTTTGAGCAGAAACAAAAAACTGCAAAGTTCATACACTTTCATAAAATAAATTCGGTTTGTGATCATTAATATTTCAACTTCATTAATTTTTTAACAGTTGCAAAATGGATATTTAACATCAATGTGTATTTTTGATATTTTTCCTGTATTTTATCCATTTCAAGCGCTTGTTACATTTCGTGTATATAAAGTGAGTCATACAATATTCATAAAACATTGGTGGTATTTCAGAGTGTTACTTTTTCCAACATTTTTCTATTTTTAAATTCATTGCGTTTTAAAAAGTCATATAATATTTAGTGGATAAATGAAAAAAAAGAACAATTTTTGTTTTAAATTTCTTGTTAATAGAGAAAAAGAATCAATTGAAAGCACATCTGGGACAAATTCGAAAAATAATTTGATCGTTTGGGTGTGATGAACACTTAAAAGCTAAATAACCAAAATGAAAAGTACAGAAAAAAAGAGCAAAAGGAAAAAATTGCAACACTTAGCAATATTGGACTCGAGGGAATGAAATTAATCGATTGAGTAAACGATAAAATTGAGCATTAAATGGAAAGTTAAAAAGAATTTTCAATTAACTCATTCCAGAAAATTGTTTTAACCATAGTTAAAAAGGATATTATTTTTATTTCAAATAAATAAATAAATATAAATATTCCTTTACACTTTTCTTCTTTTTCTTCGTCGTCATCTTCTTCTTAATATAATTAGGATTAAACATTTAAATCTCTTTCTGTCTCGACATTAACATTCCTTTTTATTTCAACGTTACTCTAATTAAAAATGTTTTAATAAAACGTTTCAATTCATGATATTCAATGTAATTTTCTCTTTAACAGAGTATTGCTTTTAAGAAAGATAATTAAAAATACGCAGCTAATTTGAAGGTAGAAAGTATTTAAAGTATTTTAAATTAAATTGAGAAATTTGGTTTGTAACTTTTTTTTCTTTACTTTAAATACTTCATTCAATAAATAAATTATTTGGAATTTAATTTTAAATTTATGAATTTGAATCTATTTTTACGCTTGTCGTCTTGTTATCAAAAATATTTTGTAAAGAAATATTAAAGTTACATTGAAATTAAATAGCATCATTGAATTTTATTGAAACAGAATTCAAAATTTGTGAAAATTCAAGTACTTTGACCTTTAATCAGTGTTTTTGTTTGATCAAATGGATTTGAAAACTTACTTCAAAGATTCTCAATCTTGCGCTTCTTGTTTCCAGTTTTGCACCCTTAGGGACGCTTAACACCTCTTTGGCCCTCAGGATCGTTTCGGAATAAAATCTAAGTTGAAAAGTCCTGCAAATCACTCCGCAGTGTTTAGCGATAACCCCACATGCGGAGATCTTTACAGGGCGAGTACAAGGCATGTGGGGTTATCGCCAAGCACTGTGGGTGACTTGCGGGACGTTCTCAACTCAGGGTGTGGTGCAGCTGAGGCTTGGTCGTGGTCCATTCGTGCCAAATGACCTCTGTTGATGTCTATTGACTTTTATAGTTACAACTATGTTAGGTCAAAACGCTCTAGTTCGAAGTTATACTTCGTTCTCCATCTGTCATCTTCACGTATGGCACCAAAAATGGAACGTAGTACCTTTCGTGCAACTTACAATAGTCGCTGTTCATCATTCTTGGTGAGTGGCCAGGTTTCGGACACGTATAACCAGCCTTATTAACGTTTTGTAGATCAAATTCTTAGTCTTATTTGTCAACAGCTTTGATGAGCTCGCAACAATGCCTGATCCACATCATCATCACGATAACTATTGTAAGTCGTTCTACAGCTACTCGTAAGAAGTAATAAGGAGGACAAACTAGCCACACCAAATATGATAGAGGCTGAATGTTGACCATTCTTTTCCGTGCAGAACCTTTAGTGAAAACAGTGGAAGTTAGAGCATGTTTGAATTGACAGAAGGCGAAGCAGGATTTTTTTTTGCTTTTTATTGAAAAACAAGACACATAGCTGGATTGCCATCTCAGCCGCCTCTACCACACACTTGGTAAAACTTGTCGAGTCTTATTTGTCAACAGCTTTGAGCAGAGATGCCTATCGAAACCATAAAAAATTTTCAAGTTACATCCAATTATTTAATTTTCCACATATTTTTGCAATAATGCAAAGCCCTTACATTTCCTTTTCAATCACAGCTCGTTTCACACCATTACCACAATTTTATATATTTATTAATAAAACTCTGTCTCATAACACTTAAAAACCGTAATAAGCATCTCAAATCACTCACATTCCACTTATCCTATATATATAAGCAACACAAAAAAAAAACGAAATCCCATGGGATGCATAAAATAATTGGTGTTTACACATTTATACAGTGAGTATCTTATTTTTGTAATAACATAAAAGTACACCGCTGTCATTAAACACGCGACAAAGGGAATCCAATCAGCGAATGATGTGGCTGAGAGATAAAAATAAAATAAAATAAAATTGTGGTAACTGAATTTTTCTTTCTGCCTTCTTACATCGTATGTGTCTTTTACATTTTTTTTTTGTATATAAATATTTTACCATTATAACTACTGTCACCAAAAATTTTTAAATAAATTAAACACTTAATTTATTTTGTATTTAATTTCAATTTTATTTTTTTATTTTATTTCAGAAATTTTTTATTTACAGAATTTTTTATTTGCTATTATTTTTATACGACCTTTCACTTTTTAATTTAGAATCAGAATCCCCCCTTACTTCATTTTACCTCCCTTTTTATAACTTCAAATCTTCCCCTCTTCTTAATTTCTAAAATTTTTTTATTTTTTTTTTTAGTGTGTATGTCTTTATTTCATCCGACTCCTTTTAGTATATTTAAATGTTTTTTTATCGATAAATACGGTATCACTACACAAGATACAATTTACCAAAGCAATAACATTGTTTAAGTAAACGTTTTTATTATATCACATGAACACACATTTTTAAGTACCAAAAATGTTATACGATACATTTTATTTTATTTTTTTTTTCATGCTTGTTGGATTCTTCTCCTTATAATTTTTTTTTCACTTTTTTTATTTTATGTTGATTTTATGTAAAGCAATTTATCAATATTACGATTGTATTGAAAATTGATTTTTCATTTTTATTATATTATCATGGTTTTTTTTATTTTATTTTGATGGGAAATGCACATTGCTACAATAAATAAGCTTTTAAGGACAGGAATGTTTAATTTTTGTATGAAGTGACATTAAAATGATAATTTTTTTTCTTTTTCTTAATAAGATATGTAAATGCACTTAAATGAAATTGTTAAAAAATCATTTTCCCACTTAATTTTTGATCGTTTTGACTTTCAAGCTTGCTTTCAAGTGTGTGTATATCTGTTTGTACTCAATACCTACACACACATTATAAAAAATAAAAACAGATGATGATGACGACGACTATGATGATGATGATGATATCTAAAGTGAAATTTAGTGTTGATTCAATTTCAAGCACATCTGTGCTTGTACCATGCCAAGCTACTTATACATTTATAAATTTAAGGTATAATATGTGCTTAAAATGATGATATCTGTACATGACTTAAACTGAAAGTTGAAAAAAAAAATGAAAATTGAATGAAAAGGAAAAGAAATCAAGGCAGAAAAATGATAATTGAGATGATATTGACTCAGGATGTGTACGGTGTATGATTTGTATATGGCATCGTTTGAGATGGAAAATTTTTACCACAATTTTATTATAATTTTTTTTTTATATTATTGTATTGAAAATTTGATAGTCGAGTAATTACTTTATTTTATCAGTGTTCCATTTTTCATGTGAATAGAAAACTTTTTATCAGTGATAAAATTTTACCGTTGAACAGCTTCATTTAATACCATGATTTTAAATAATTAAGTGTGATTACAGAGATTGAATAAACTTTTGATCTATTAAAGAAAACCCTTCGTTTGCTATGCACTTTCGCTAATTCAACCTTATGTCCATAGAGGGTCCTTTGATATCATTTGAAAGGTAGCCTTTGGATTTTTTTGGGAGCAAGCTATCTTTTGTGCACCTAGATGAGGGTGTTAAAGCCTTTTTAATTCAACAAATTCCTTGTTGCGTTGCAGTATTTTCTGGGGTCGCTTTTCCTGTATTTGTAAGGCCTGAAATATCATTTTCCAAAGGATCGATGTGTAATCCTGGCAACAGCTTAACACTGAGTTTCGTGATCTTCTATGCAGAGTCCATACGTGCTCCATTTACTTTTGCCAGTTGATTTCATGTGTGCGTTGAAAGCCCAATGACCTGAAAAGAGTGGTGTGTCTTCAGATCTGCTCTATTCATTTTGAGAATCTTTTCAGTTCTCTTATTTGAAATTTCTTAAATGGGATCTTGTAAGGCTACCAAGCCAATACTGTTCTTCTTTCACTTCAATATCGAAAATGATGAAACGGAGCTTCATAAAATGTTGATTTTGTCTGAAACTTCTATTGAAATGCGACATGTTCTGAAATTAGTAGTATTTAAAAATAACTAGGTTTGTAACCACAGAAAGCCTCTGTGCCTGTCTAGTGCCAGTCATACACTGTAAGTTGAAAACGCCTCGCAGTAAAAAGTGATTTGGTCCGTAGACGTAGATCTTTGATTGACGCTAACAGGATGTTTGATGAATGCAATTTTTAACGCATTTCCCGTTAATTTATAAAAAAAGACGAGTATAATGGGCACTCTTGTAGCCCACGCTTGAAATGCAGGGTGGCTTGCGGGGCGTTTTCAACTTACAGTGTATGCTTCTCACGTTGATCGTTTGCTAGCCTCTCTGCCATTTGCTCAGGTTTTCACATCAAAGTGAGTTTCCTAATTTCCCTAGACTAGACAGTCTAGCACCAAAGAAGTGGAAATCGTCTATGATTTCAATGCTGAGTTCACGCTTATACCCAGAAGTTGGTTCTTAACCAATGAATTTGTCTTCAGCTTCTATTTTAACCAATTCGTCTAAGTTACAATTGAAATTTGTGGTTGAGCAGCTATATTAAATTCTGAAATGACCGTCAGACGTCGTTTGAGTAACGACGTCACTCGTTAATTCGCTATCCAAGTATAACAAAAATTTTCAATTAAATCGTTTTAAGCGATGAAGCCTTCCTCAAATCTCAAGTTGAAGTATAATTTTACTCCTACCATTATTAGATAAATTACATTTACACACACATTGTATATGTCCTTGTGGTGTTGAGGCCTCACACAAAATATAATTGAGGAAAACTTTGTCGTCGTAACTTAAATACACACACACAAATTTGAAGTTGCATGCAAAATTGGCATCTAAACGCAATAATTTTCTATCTACTTGGCCCAGTAAACTATGTTTAAAAATACGAGTAAAATAAGAGAAATAAAATAAGGGCAATCATGTTTTGTGGTTAAAAGCCAAACCAGTATAAACTCATTTTAATTTTAAAATTTTTCAAGTAAAAGGTAGGTAGGTAAAGTCCTTGGTATAACAAAATTCACATCATTTACAATGTTTGCATAACTTTAACAAAATAAAAATAATAATAATAACAAACAAACAACAAAGCTTTAGTATACAAAGTATACTCATCATATTCACGATCATACGTAATGTTAAATATAGTACAAAGTGTTGCTGAGTTTAAGTTAAAATTAAAATTAAAAGAGGAATTTGATATGATGAGGAAATTGCAGACACACACACACACACATTCTCTAAAACCATACTTCAAAACCTTAACTCTAACTCATTATTTTGTTTTCAAGTAAAAGTTTTCCTTCTTTTCTGTCTGTGTTTACATGTAAAAGATATTTTGTTAGTTAAAGTAAAACGAACGAAAATTACCTAGATAGGTATTTATTAAAATATAAAAGGAAATCACACAACTAGATTAAAGGTAATTTATTTCAAGTCAAGATTTGCTCATCTTCCTTCAATTTATGACACTGCTTGATTGATAAAGACACATTTTGGACATCGTTGAAGCTCGTTTAAGGTTTTTCTTTGAAGTCTGAAGTCATTCTTAATGACTTAACAGAGCTTTCTCTGCTTCCTTTTCTTTAAAAAGACTTATAGATCTAAAAAGTTTGAAAATTTTATAATAAAATGTGATTAAAGCACACACATATCAAATTCATGCTTTTAACAGGATAAATATTTAATGGTGAATAGTTATATCAAAATAAAATAATAATTACAACAACAACAAAAACGGAGTATAATAATAAATAACAACAAACGGAAGATACTTTGTAAATTTTTGAATTTAATTTTATGGTAATGTGAGTATAACGATGGTAATGTGTAATTATTCTTGTAAAGTTTACTTGTAGAAATCATTTTATAATAAAACAATTAAGGGTCGATTTGTTTCCATGGAGCGCTTAAAACTAATTTTGAGGTCATTTTTTGAATGGTTCATCAAAAAGACCCTCTTTTAAATGGAAGTTCATATTGAATTATTTTTTCTTTAAAATTCTATCAAAATTTCATCTTTCAACCCCTTTGATTAGATTAGATATGATCGAGCTCCACGACGGACCCAATGGTTCAATTGTGATCATACTATTTCAGCCGAAGCTTTGCATAGTAAGGGCTTCTTATCTAGAATTTATACTGTCATCCGATCCATTCGCCATCAGGTTTCACTCAGCGCCCCTAAAAATCCCAGGAGCACTTTTGGAACTCGAAAAACACAAATTACTTTTCATACCTGTGACTGAAGGATTTTTCCCAATCATACCAACCAATTAACCAGCTCGGTCAACGAGCACCCCAACATTCAACCCCTCATATTTCATTGTAACATTACTTTCAAAACTATATCATATAATAACAGTAATTATGTGCCTTTTAATTCATATCCTCCTCAACTCAAAGATATTCATTTGTTTATACAAAGTTGCTTTAAATATGTGTTTTACATTCATTCAATGTATAGGGTTTCGAAGCAATTGTCCAAGAGTTAGATCATTGAATTTTTACTTAATATTTAAACATTCATATTTAGCTAAGAATGTTTTAAAAATCATTGTATTTACTAATTTTGATCTTGTTCTTTCAAATTCTGCAAATGATAGACGAAAAAAATAAGCAGAACTTGATAAAATATTGGATTTAAAAATTCATGTGATTTAATAGTTATTGGACAATTAATCTATTTACTAGGACGGTAAATTAGTTTTGGGACAGTCAATTTAAATACATATTTAATCATATTTTCATTATTTTCATCAATTAATTTTTTAGTTAATTATGTTTACTTTTGATTTCAATTAATAATATTTTATAAAATCTTAATTTTCCTTGATATTTTTGAATTTATAAATTTGCCATTTTTCATCACATAAACACAATCAAATTTATTGTCCGGCCATATTTGATACACAACAAAATGTTCTGTTCAAAAACATATGTTTTTTGTATCTATACACATACGATAAAATATTGTCCACGCAACTGATTATTGTGCGTCTCATAATATGTATTTGAAATGAATTTTTGATTTACTTATTTTGTTATAAAAATTGTGATTTAATTACAAAATATTATATCAAATGAAAAGTTTAGAGTCTACATAGCTCAAATATGTAAAAATAACAATATAAACATTCAAAAATGCCTTTATTTATTTAAGTTGAAAATAACGAAGAACAGCAATTTTTTTATTTCGATGTAGAGTGGTGAAAATTATTTTTTATTTTAAAGAATAAACTATTTTTTTCCAGATTGATAGGGAAAAAACCTTTTCAGTGTTATAGTGTAGATTCTGAATTATCTTTTACAATCTTTATTTCATTAAAAAATATTAATTTTCATTGATAAATTAAAGAAAACTCTTGATGCGTCCTAAAACTGTTCTGTCCCAAAACTAATTTGAAACCCTATTTATTAA
This sequence comes from Culicoides sonorensis, assembly GCA_900002565.1. Lineage (NCBI taxonomy): Eukaryota > Metazoa > Arthropoda > Insecta > Diptera > Ceratopogonidae > Culicoides > Culicoides sonorensis. The sequence continues at coordinate 1,052,463 of LN483471.1, read as the reverse complement.
AAAGTTTTCATTAAATTTGTTTGGAAAGAACACTCATAATACAAAAGTTTATCAAATTATCGATGACTTGAGCAAACTTTTACGAATTTAGTTAAATGAAGTGTGAATTTTTTTATGAAACTGATGACTTTTTGTAACAAGTATTAAAGGAGATCTAATTTATAGAGGCTTTGGAATATCGATACAATATCAAAACCATAAGAAAAACCACTTTGTTTAAGATAAATTACAAAACTTTTAATAAAATATTAGAATTAAATTAACGTAAGAAGTTCAACTTTTATGATGTATCAGTTGCAAAGTAGAATTTGGTAATAAAATGTCAAGGTTCATGATCAGATTAGTATTCATTCACAGCAATTCATGACAAAAAGTCGCCAATTACGAAAAAAGGCACCAATCGCGAAAAAAGGCGCCAATCACGAAAAAAGTCACCAATCACGAAAAAAGTCGCTAATCACGAAAAAAGGCTATAATGGCGAAAAAAGTCGTCAACCAAGAAAAAAGTCGCCAATCACGAACAAAGGCAACAATCATGAAAAAAGGCGTCAATAACGAAAAAAGGTGCCAATCACAATGGCTATGATTTTTATGATTTATCTATTATGGTGAATTTTATATTAAGAAATGCGCTCATGTTTATCTTTCACAATCACGTTCCACAGTTTTTTCAATATCTCCAATCACCAAAAAATATTTTTTCAATTTAAAAATATTTTATTAATTTTATATGCCACCCACACCCACACCCCTTAAGTTAATATGTCATATTTTATATTTTTACATAAATAAAATTATGTAACAAATTTCCATCCCTTTTTTTCAAAGGAAAATACATAAAAGAAGTAAAATATAAACATAATAAAAAGAAAAAAAATATCATCAGTAAATTTAATAACAAAATTTGATTAGATATGATTTGACCAACGTTATTTATATATAAAGTTAATATTTTTATGAGAATGGTGTAAATGGGTGACAATTGGTCGTTATCTAGACCGTTATCAGAAAACATTTTTATGATCGTCATATTTTTTTTTCTTTTCTTTTATTTTTTTCTTGTATTTCATTTCAAAAGAATTCATCTACAAACTATTTTCTAAGTAATTACTTCTTTGGAATGAGTCTTTGGGTTGGTCTTTGATTGAGGCAAATTTATGATTATGAATTTTTATCTTTTTTTTTCCATAAATTTAATGATGATGATGAGAAAACCTTGGTTGATTTTCTTTTAAAGGAAAATTAAATTAACAAAGAATTTTATTTTTGCTACTTTTCCATGTAAATTGTTGTTTGATACAATCAAGGTCAGAAATGTTTCTAGTTAAATAAAAAAATGTTATCAATAAATTTGTGGGATTTTTTTTATTTTTGTAAATTCACGTCACAATTTTATTTTTATGTTATCAGACAGCCTACAGTTGAACGATAAAAATATTTCTTGCACCCCATTGTGACATTGATTTTTTATTTTATTTATTGCCATTCAAGAACACTTTTCATTTGCTTTACACGATTCAACATTTTTATTCATGTTGTTTTATTTTATTCATTTACTTATTTATATGTACACTAAATAATAAAAGAGCTATAAAATCATTTGTTTTGTATACAAAATTTTTTTCTTCACCAGATTCTTGTTTATATTTCATTATTTTTAGTATTATTTCCACTATATACTAATAATAATATTAAAAGATATTAAAGTTAAACATTAATAAAATAAAATGAATGAAAGAAAGAAAGAAAGAAAGAAAGAAAAGGAGACGCACTCCTTTATGATATTCCTCCTTATTCATTCTTATTTAATATTTTGATTATTTTTAACAGGCAAGCTCAATGTAACTTTAATAAGAAAGAAAAAAAATACTTTTAATGCTGAATTATAGTCCATTTAAATGAAAATTGAGCTTGGATAGGTCTCAAGCACTTTGCCTAATTCACGTATCTGGGACTTGTCCTCGATCCAACACTGAAATGGGATTGACATATTGATGCATTGGTAAAACAGTTAGGGTCTGTGACTGGCATACTGCACAAGACACGCTTCATCCTTCCAAAAGAAGTTCGAAGATTCAAAGTTGGTTGACTTACATGAATGGGATCTGGGGCAGTTCTTCTGTATCAAGATTGAATCATCTCTAAAGAGTACGGAACAGGGCGCTTTGTAACATTTTCAATTTACCTTATTTGACCTCTCGCTTTGACTTATATGGAAATGCTTCTGAACACGGTTTATACGAAATGTTTCAATGAAAATTTGTGTTTCGGTCTGTCAATAGTTCATTTCATACAAGGTCTCAATTTTAGACTGCATCTCATGAATATATTTCTAGACATAGAGACTTACTTCTGAAACCTAGATGCAGATTAGAACTCTTTAAAGCCAAATTTTCATATTCTGGGTCTGATGTCTTCAACGACCTTCCTAACTTACCTTCCTAGTCAAGACTTTAATGAAAGAATTCGAGCTCACATTTCTCAGAATCTTAACAGCCACTTGAGATATTTAGGTCTTCTATATCTATGCTTGTTGGTGCTTGTTTCTTTTTGCAGCTGGTGGTTTACCGTGAAAGCCGGTGCTTGCTTCTTATCAGAACACATATATTAAAAGTACACCTCGTCCGAAACAAAAACCATAAGATTCATCATTAAGACAAATATTGTAGAACCAATATGGCTCCGTTGAGAGATACCTGATGGAATGAGACGATTTCCTCCGTCTAACTGTGACATACTGAACACGGTTAGTCAAGTAAGATTTGAACCAACCTTACACTGAGACAAAACACCATAACTCGAAAGAGCTTTCAATACCACATGAAACTAAACACGGTCGAAAGCTGGCGACTATCGACTTTAAAACAACTTTCGTATGTTTTCTTGGAGCTTTTAAATTCATGATCAGATAAGTCAAACACAGAACAGACATCCACAGGAACAGACCGATTCCAAAGGTGCATTTTTGTCCAATAACCATACAAATGCTGCAATACAGAAAAAAAATAATATAAAATAAGCTTAAATAAATTCAGTGTTTAATTTGATTTTTACATGCAATATTGTTCAGTCAAGTAGTCAATTTTATGTGTATTTCCATTGCTTTTGTTTTATTTTATTTTATTTTTTTTTATTTGAATCAAAAAGAATAAAAAAATAGATATTCATTGTTAAACAGCATTACAATCACATTTCATATGGAAATGAGTTGAACCCTACTCCTTTTTTTTTATGTAATAAATTTTTATTTGCTTTTTATTAAGTAAGAGAAATGATAATGAAGAAAAAAACTTCGATTTTTTTATTGTAACTATGCGCTTTGTGTAGCAGCAAAAAAATTACAATAAAAATTAATTAAGTTGTTAATGGAAATATCTTTTTTTTATATGAATTTTGCACGATTTTTTATTTTGTTTCGAAAAGTGGAGGTAAATCATTGGTTTTCATCTGAATAATTCGCTGAATTGGCAAAAACAGGGGGAATTGGATGTAATAAGATGGATGATCCCAAATTAAAATTGGCTACAGGTACAGATTGATGTTAATCTAGATTTTGACATCCTTCTTCTCTCGTTTTTGAGATTCCATTAAAATTTTAACCTTTTTTTATCGTTTAAACAATTAAAGTCATAATAGTAATAATAAAATTAAAGCCAATGCCCTTATGAAAAAAAGGGAAAATTAAACCATATGTGCTAAAATATGGCAATGCAGTAATCATAATAATAGAAATAATATCCTTTCCTTCTCCTCCTACACTATAATAATATTTTGTCTGTGTCTGAACCTTTTTCACTTAATTCCATTCTCGGTAGTACAAAAAAAACACATTGAACGTTCTATTCTTTTATATTACAATACTAATACTAATAATAATAATATTTGCCAAGCATTTTGTTCAATTTTCATAACAACTACATTTGTTTTTCATTCACATTTTATGCTGGTTATTATATTGCCATAGTATAACAGTTAAGTAGACACACACACATATGTGGTTTATGCAAAAATTTACGTTTCATTCTTCTTTTTGTATTATTTAGTTCTCATACTCTGTTTAGAAATTTGCTTAGGATATGCTTTAATTTTTACCTCAATTTCTATTAGTTCTGGTATAAATTTGTATTTTAGTATAAGCCAGTCATAATAGTAAAGGGTTGCAATACACACGCCTTGCACATTATCTAATGACAATCAATATTTCCTTAAACCATAAATAAACCGTAGCAATTTAATTGTGAAATGGCGTGTATAATATAAATCATGAAGAGAGAAAGATACAACATTCATATTTTAAACTATTGTTAGTTTATATTTATTAAAAAAAAATGTAGATTAAATTATTATTTTATACTGATGTGAAAGTTTTTTTTGCATTGAAATTTTCTTTTTTTATTCTATTAATTAAAAGTATAGTGGAAATGGGTATGAAATTTAACCCTTATCCTATCCTTATGTAAGAGCTAAGTTAAGGTTTAGGGGATTAAAAATTCGAAAAGGTCTGTTACCTTGAATTATCTGTGAGAAACATACTCAGATGACAGTGTCTTGTGTCAAATGAAAAATTTGACAGCTAAAATTTGGTTTTATGATATACAGGGACTAAATAGATACTGGACACGATGAAGTTTAAAGTTTTAAAGGTAATCTAAAGTCATTTTGCACTTCCAATACTTCTGAAATCAATGGCTAACAAGCGGCTCTCTCGTCATGTAAGAGATTTCCTTAGTGAAAAACAGCATAGTATTGTAAGCGGTATGTCCAAAAAATACTTCGATTTGAAAAAAGTAAAATAATTGGAGCTATGAGTAATGAATTTAAATTTAAAATGAACGTTATATATAATTAAAATAGTGAAAATAGGTAGACAATTTGAGGAAGTAATTCAGCCGCATGGTAGTATGAATTCAAGGTCATTGCCAACATCTAGAAATTAAAATCAGATCAGAGTTTTAGTCAGGCATTTCACGTTGGGGTCACCAATTATCGTCTTCAAATGAACTTACGAAAAAGTGACATGGGAAGTACAATATACGTATTTAGGCGCTAAAAAAGTTGTTTATTTTTCACTCCATTTATTTATTTGAAAAGAAAATAGTAAAACTCATTTTATCACTTAACCCTTTGAGTTCAAAATCTAAACCAAGCAAAGAAAAAAATATTTGAATGGGTATCATTATTAAGTATCCTAATTATAAGTAATTGAGACAAAAAAAAATTTTCAGCTATGTATAATTAGGCTTTTTTAGCTATGTCCCGTATATGGGACAAAAGCGCTATAAGCCAAAAAAAATTGTCCCATATATGGGACAAAAGCGCTATAAGCCAAAAAAAATTGTGCCATATATGGGACAAAAGCGCTATAAGCCAAAAAAAATTGTCCCATATATGGGACAATTTTGAATTTGTAACTTTGAGCGCTTTTGTCCCATATACGGGACAATATTTGAGGGTCTGTATCGGAGCTATGGGAAGAGTTACAACTTTTTCTTTTGTGCAGCTAATTTAGTAGTAACTAGAAGATAAAAGAACGGAAATAAAAAAAATTTTCAATTGACTTCTTTATTATTTAATTCACATTGAAAGAAGTCAACCTCCACATTTTACATTTTTTTCATTTTTTCAAACTTCAAAATTCAGGCTCGCAGTTATATCGCTCCTGAATTTTAAATCGTTTGTTGTTCCTGTAACTTACATCCCTTCTTAACTTTTTTGCATCATGAAAAAAATTTTAGGATCGATTGAAGTCCATTTTTCAAGCGATTCAAAATTGTCCCATATATGGGACAATTCGCCCAAAGGGTTAAAAAGTGTTTGGATCGAAATTTCAATGATGAGATGTTCATTTATTGCCACAAAATTGCTGGAGAAATGTGTTAGAAATTTTGTGAGTATTGTTTTAATTTTTTGACATCATCTAGTTTCTGGATTGTCATGGTGTATTTCTTTCCCTTTCTTACTATTAACCATGACTCTCTTTCTTTCGATCAGCTGTCTTTAGCTTTCTCACCTATCAACATCGTGACCTATCATTTCACTCTTCTTGCAGGAGAGCTGATATCAGCAAATGGTATTGCAACGATAGGATATGAAAACCGACTTTGCACTGAATTTCAAGATTCAGCAATGATCGAAGTTTCATTTGGAGCTTATGTAAGGTCACACGTCAAATCCGCATCTATTGTAACACTGCCATCAGCCGATATTAATTGAGAGTTAAAAAAGTATTAAACTCCTAACCAAGCTTTAATTTTAACTAGACCTGTCTTAGACAAGGCTACGAAAAAAATTGAATTAATTTTTTAACACAAAATATGAAGTTTTCCCATTGTTTAAACCAAGAAAATGTGGTAACAGCAATCAACTAATATCTGCTTATGTCATATAATAAACAAGCTTGATCAAATAACAAATTTTAATTGCATTCTTTTCAAAATGAATATCAAGTGCGGATAATATTGTGTGAAATCACTAATTTTATTATTGCATGTGTTCATCATTTTATTAAATTTGATGCTTAAAATTTATACATTAAATGAATTCGAGTACAAAATAAGTGTTCATATCCAAGAATTATAACACAAAACCTTATAATTACGTTAAATTCATACACATGTATCTATGATTTAATTTATTTTATTATTATTTTATATCAACTTTCTCGATAGAGTGTGAAACTGAAGATATACCACTCGGTGGTATTATGTTGTTAAAGTTGGTGCAAAATAACACGGATACCATGATGCCAGCCGTCACCGTCAGAACACAGTCCACGTAAATGAAATAAACACATGATATTGGTCTTGGTGCTGCACTAAATAACGGTTGGTTGTTCCATTATGAATATTTGAAGTTATAATATGCAATATTGTGCATATTGCAATTTGTATACTTTACTAAACACGTCTAGCAGTCAAAAGCGGGAATTTATATTCACAATTTTAACTGAACACATAGTAACTACTAGTTGCATAGAGATAAAGAAGATTATTTTATAATATAATGAAAAGAATCATTTTTCCTCTAACAAAATATCATATATGTATGATGCAATTTATTTAGCTTGCACTGAATATGACATGAGTTTGGTTACAATTATTATTATTATAGAAAATTTATTGGGAAATAGCAGGGATAAATTTTATGATATGAGATATTTATATGCTTAGGTGGTTTCAGGGTTATACATTTGAATAATTAAAATAGTGTTTTTGTCTGTAAGTCGAAAATTTCAATATATTACTGTAATTTTGAATGCCCTGGCATAGTTGTCATGAGAGTTAGCTTTCAAAAAACCTAAAAGAAGCTGAGACTGAGGAAGCCGTAATTGGATTAAATCGATTTCACATTCACTGGAATTATAATTTTGTCTACAAGTCGTCAAGGGGTGAGCAATTTTTACTACTCAAGCCACAATTGGACTTATTATAGAACCAAGCAATCCTCTTCATGTACCATTAAATTCCATCAATACTTTGAACATAAATCCAAAATCAGAACCAAGAAATATAATTTGACCATTTTGTGGTATCACTCAACCAAATCAACTTATTGAAATAACAAAATCAATCAATTTAATCTTCTCTTCCCTCCTTTAAAGCTAAATTTGATTTCCCAATGTGATACACAGAGTAAAAAAAACGTTATATCATTACATTGATTGATTCAATAACAGAAAATAATTTAAAGAAAATATACAGCATATTAACTAAATTTCAAGGAGGCATCAACTTGATCGACATAGACATTTTAATGTTGTTAGAGTAATAAAAGCTATGTTATGTGAATAAATGTTCGTGTGTGTGTGTGTGTTTTGTTTATATATTGAGGGAAAATAAACATCAATTCAGTCATATCATGTTGTATGAGAGTATTAGGATATCGTCTTTTAAGGAATTTCTATTGATTTTTTTTATTGTATGTTATTTGATTTCCTATTCCGTTTTCTTTTTTTTGTATTTAAAATAAACAAGCAAATATTTTCCTTTTCTCAAATAATTTAGTACAACGACATTTTTAGTAAAATGTAATCTAAAAATATTTTCTTTATCGCATTCTAATAAAAAAATTGAATTTTTTGAATAGAATTTGATTCGTTTCGTTTTTCTTCCTTTTCAAATTGAACTTTAGTGCGTTATTATTCAAGTAATTTGTTTTGTGTCTCATTAAGATTCAAAAAATCTCGTTGAAAAAAATATCTCAGCAAAAATTGATCGTGTTACACCACCATCTCCAAAGAAGATAATCTTTCTAGTGAATTTATTTATCGTAATTTTCTTTTTTTTTTTATTGAGTTCTGTCAATTTACTAACATTTTCTTTACATTTTTTAAATAAGAATGAAAAAAATCGTGGTATCGATGTATCAAATAACATGTTATTCGATGTTTTCCTTTTAACTCGTAAAATGTGGCTTGTTCATTGACGGCTTTGGTTCATTGAGAATTTGATATGTGTATTTTTTTTTGAATGATTTGTGAAAAACTGATTAACAGAAATTGAATATTTTGTGCTTTTGCGTTTAACTCATTTCACGTTTTTAAACTCTGGTCAATTGTCATAACGTCCTGTAATTTAATTTAACGCTGTGATATAGTGCTGTGATAAACATCGGCCTAAGGATGTACCCCAACCACAAGTAACAAATAAGTAAGTATTTGGGAGAAACCGTGTTTCCACTGGTGCTCCACTGGTTTTGGATTGAGAGCTTTTCAGGAGCTATCCGCTTCATTGGTCTAGTGGTTAACGCATCTGCTTTACAACTGGATGGCTTGAGATTGATACTCAGAGCGAACAATCAGCAGTACATTGTTGCTTTCTCCTGCTTGGATTAATAGTGCGATATCAAGTAAACCAACACACCATGGAACTTGATCATAGCTGGTACAAATCTGTATGGTCCTAAACAAAATTGAGATACTACCACACCGTATCAAGATACTCCACTATTTGTACGTAGCAAAAAGCAAATATCTTTAGGATAAGTCGATAATGTAGATTAATTCCGAATAGTTTGAAAATGAAATAAATAAATAAGGAAGATTTCAAGATCAAATTTGAATCTGAATCAGTGAAGTCTGTAATTTTTATAGCAGTTAAACATTGAATGCGTACCAGGCCTCATATTTTAATACAGAGTTTAATCATAACCGCGTATGAAGTTCAAATATGCATTTTTTTTTTGGCTTTCCTGAGTCACTTCCTTTAAACAACTAACAAAATCTTTGGAAATTTCTTGACTCATTGACCGCCACTGATGCGTTTACTTTGAGGTCACTTTTCTCGTTCAAATCACAAAACTACTTTGTCAAACTTTTTTAGAGTCTTAATTCAAGATATTTTATAGCAAACGGTTGAATTGTTTTTGAATTTTAACCTTGAACTAAAAAATAATGAACTAAACTTTTAAGGAAAATAGCGTTTTTTTCTCTCTCGTACAAGGTTTCTGTGTAGGTTTGTGTAGCACTTATACGTATTTTGTTTTGGCTCTCCTGTAAAATTTTTATATGAAACCTAAAATTTTCATCGAAGAGAAAAGTATTAATTTTAACCTAAAGAATAAATCATAGAACAACTTTTTGTTCAAACCTCAATATTTTATAAGCGGCGGCTAATGAGTTAAATTGAACTTTTTTTGGCAGAAATTCGTTCAATCTCATCATCGTCATAGTTTCTTAATCAACATAAGATCTCATTCCACTCCATTTATTCAATGAAGAGTGAAAAACATTGCTATAAATTAACTGCAGAATTGTTAAATAACTTGGGTAAACAAATTAATTATTTAGATTGAGAAAGTGAGTGAGACATGACTACATATTACAGCTAATGTGCAAAAAAGAAATTTTCCAACACATACTTGTTTACGAGAACAAAAAAAAAGAAAATAATGATCAAATAAGGGTAATTAAATAAATTGCAATAAGCATTAGTGAGTAAACGTTGAATTCCGAAATTAGAATTTAGTGTGACATTTACTTTGGAAAAAATAGAAAAGCACAAGAAAAAAAATGGGAAATTCTAACCACTGGGCGGTTTAGAAAAGTGCATTTCGGTGGGACTCGTTTCATTGAATATAATTAAGTTTTAATTTTAATACTTATACCGCCATTTTGAAAAAAACGTTCATTTTGAAAAAAACGGTCATTTTGAAAATAACGGCCATTTTGAAAAACTTTCGCCATTTTGAAAATTTAAAAGAAAATATTTGAAAAAATCGGACATTTTAGGCTTTTGAACATTTTCAGGCTCAGAAGCCTAATTCTTGAGCCCAATTTCTGAGCCTAATTCCTTAGCCTAATCTTAGAGCCAATGAGTCAAAATTCATTTTAGTAAACTTCTCCACCCAATAAAACAAATTATAAATTATTTAAAATTTTAATCGTTTTTAACGGTTTTTCAGGCTTCGGAGGCTCTGGAGCCCAATCCATGAGCCCAATCTCAAAACTAATGAGTTTAAAATCATCCTTAAGACCTCCTCTGTCTAAAAAAAAAACCTGATCTCGCTCCGATGGACCATTCCGGAGTTAGGGAACTAAATGTGGGTCGGAGTGTCAGAGTGTCAGAGTGACGGCGGACAAACCGTCTGTAATAGTGCATTTTTTCTTACGAAATGCACTAAAAAAAACATAAAAAATTACAGTTACACAGTTAATCCGATTCATGGAACTTTTGTGATGCTTCAGACAAATTTAATTAAATTTATATGACCTCTAGTGCCATTTTGAGTGTACGTTTTTCTTTGTTTTTTTTTTATAATGAGTTCAGTATCAAATAAAGCTTAACATAAAGACGTCTTAGATAATGTAAACTTATTGTAAGTGAATTGACTGTCAAATTAATTGACTTTTTTTCTCTTATTGTTTTGATGTTACTTTTTTCTATTAATACAATTATCTGATTTCTTTTGAATTTAATTATATCAAGAAACAGAGAACCTTTAATGTAATTACAAGAAAGACAAAAGTCTGTAAATGGCATTATTTTGATTGTGAATGAAGTGTATTGCACTGTTTTCTATCTTTGGACCTGAATTAAGTAGTCGGAAAAAGGGACGTTTAAATTTGCCATAAAATACTCATTTCATCGATTTATGAGATAAGATAAAACTTGCGTCTCATGAAAAGACAAATAAGTTACGTGAGTTTGTCCCCGTTTTGTGCATAACCAAACATTGAAACGTACCAAAAAGAATATTCCTCCTGTTCATCATGTACTTTATCTAATAAATAAATATTATTTTCATCATAATCATTATTTTTATTAAATATGAGGAGGAAAAAAAAGATAAAAAAAATAAACTTTCAATTTCCTAAATTGAGTCAAAATGATAATATACAATAATTCATTTTAAAAAGGACCATTAAAGTCAACCTCATACATTTAATTTTTCCTTCCAAGTATTTATTTATAAAGTATCACATAAAAAAAAAGGAATATTTCATAAGAAAATTGGACCAAAATAAGCAACGAAAAAAGAATCAATCTTGTTAAATTTAATTTAGTCTCGTTCCTACTTTTTTATGGTGGTTTCTGTTTTAAACATTGAAAAGATAAAAAAAATATATAATTTGGCACATTAAAAATGAAATATAGATAAATATTTTCCAGGAATCTGTAATGATCGGATACTTTTTTGATTTAGATTTCATTAAAAATATATAAGTCATATTTTTAAATGCGACAACGATGGCTGATTCAAATGACAAACGGGTCATTTCTTATCGGTATTGAAGAGTGTTCGATTATTGTCTGCATTTGAGTCTGCAGGCTTAACCACACGTCCGCCGTTTGTCCGTTTGTCTGTAAGATCCATAACTCCGGAATGGTCCATCGGAGCGAGGTCAGGTTTTTTTTGCTAGACAGAGGAGGTCTTAAGGATGATTTTAAACTCATTAGTTTTGAGATTGGGCTCCAAAGCCTGAAAAACCGTTAAAAACGGTTAAAAATTTAAAAAAATTGATAATTTGCTTTTTGGATGGAGAAGTTTACTAAAATGATTTTTAACTTGATGGCTCTAAGATTAGGCTCAGGAATTGGGCTCAGAAGCTGGGCTCAAGAATTAGGCTCCAGAGCCTGAAAATGGTCAAAAGCCCAAAATGTTCATTTTTTCAAATATTTTTTTTTTGTTAGAATTTTAGTGGTTAGAATTTCCCATTTTTTTTGTTCCTCGCCACTTTTTTCTTTATTGGCTACTTTTTTTCGTAATTGACTATTTTCTTTGGCCATGGGCGACTGTTTTTACACGATACGCGGTTTTTTTCCAATGTACGGCGTCGTTCGTAATCCGCTACTGTTTTTTTACCACTTTGGGTTCTTCAGCCTTTAACAATATTCCGTCATTTTTGAAAGATCGGCTACTTGAAATTGACACAGACGAACGGGCAATACACGCAATTTTTACTAAATCGACAGAAAAGCGCTTCAAAGTATGCGATGTACATTAAAATTTTTTTAACGAAATCTGAGTGGGCACTTTATTCAAAATTTTTCAATTCATATTTTTTGAAAAATATTAAAACCTAATAGTTTTTGATTAAATTTCTGGTGTAACCATTTCCTTATGCTTAAAGCTTATGTCCAATATTGCAGGAAATTTAAATTTTTTCTCAACTTTTCTATACAAAACTTCGCATAATAAATTTCAGCTAAGAATACATAGAAGAAAGTTTCTTTAAAATATTTTTTTTTTTAATATTTGATCTTCATCAAATATTTACATCTGCTTATATTTTGATGGAAAAGTTTATTTTTTTTTTCTTTTTTTTCTCTAAATATTAAAAGACCCATAACCAAAACAATGAAAACTTGAATCAAGTTTATTGTATTTATATTTTAGATATTTTTTCATCATCATCGTTATAATAATAAAGTTGATAACATTCTTCGGACATAACTTTTCAGACTAATGAAAATATTTTGTTCCAAATTCAAAACTTTTTGTATATTTATATAAATTTTTGTAACATCTAGAGATTTATTCTATTCTATTATTATATTTTTGTGCACAAAATTCCAGACAAGGAACATTATTATTATGTCCAGTCTTCATTATTATTTTGTTATTTTTCACATTCCTTTAATGTAACATAGAATTTTTTTTATTAATAAAATATATTTTTTCTTTTATTTTAGGTCACTAACCCAGAATATTTGATAGAATATCCTCCGATAACTCACAGTCATGGTCTAATTACGACAGCACTTGGACTTAGTTTGACAGTTGAACCAAAACACTTTAATCGGGGGACAATGCACGTTAAATGTGTGGGTGACTTATCACCTGTACTGTGGCAAGTTGGGAGGGAGAGTGTCGTTCAGAGACGACCAGAACTAATGGATATGCGAGAAGCAATGCTTTTAGGTGAGTTTATTTATGAAATGTAATCTTTGGTCTTTAGAAAAAAAAATTATTATTATGATCATCGTTTGAGTTTTTCTTCCTACACTCTAAGTTGAAAACGCTCCGCAGTACAAATTGACTTGGTATGGAGACAAAGATCTTTGATTGACGCTTACAAAATGTTTGATGATGTTTGAATTTTTAACGCATTTCACTCTAATTTAAAAACGCCCCGTAGTGCTTGGCGATAGCTCCGCATGCGGGGTGGTTTAGGGGCGTTTGCGGGGTATAGCGTTTGACGAATCACGGTTTTTTTCGCTATTTGCGGTTTTTCGCGATCCGCGTTTTTTTCGTATTTTGTGGTTTTTCGCGATCCGTGCTTTTTTGCGACCTCCGATCATATTGGTTCTGGTCTCTATATAAGTTCCGGTGGTTATATTAGCTCTGACGGCCATATTGGAGTAACAGCACGACCAAAAATGCGATAAAAATGACTATGACAAAAAATTATGGGTACTCTTTTAGTCTATGTATATGATGCGGGGCGTTTTCAATTTACAGTGTAAAAAAATATGACAAACTTTTTCATCCTCCCACTCCTCTGTCATTCAAAAAAGAAAACACGACGATGATCATAATAATAACAACGACTTTCGGATTATTATCATTAAAATCTGTTTTATTCATGAAATTTTTTTCTTTTTCATGCATTTTGTTTTTATTTCCATCCACGTTTGCTGCATAATTGACAAAAATAGTTCGAAGTAGTGCATCCAGATTAAGTAATATCAAAAATAATTTAAATTTTTTATCAATGTTATTCATTTTATTTACAATATCTTTAAACTGCATACCTTGTAATACTAGTTTAATATCATTAAATCCATTTTCATTATTTTCCTATCACTTTACCGTAAAATGATCTGTGAATATTTGTATTTTATTACAAAAAAAAATGTTTTAAAATTTAAATTAAATAAATTATTTTGTATAAAAAATTTCTATATAAAAGGGTTGAAAAAAGAAAAAACTTCTCATTATTTTGTAATATTAATATTAATAAAATATAAAAAAAAAAATATGAATAATAAAATGTAATTCCATATAAAAAATATGATGATGATAGAAAAGGTAAATAAATGAATACATAAAAAGGACGCACTTCATGTAAATTATTAGTGTGGGATAGCTTTTAAACAAAATTTTTTGTACAAATATTTCAATATACATTTAAAATGAATAAAATAAACGATACAGGCAAAATAATATACAAATATTATTGAAAATATGGTAGAATAATAAAATGTAAATATATTTGTAAAAGTAATAATAAAAATAATAAAAATAAATACAAAAATGTAAGCTGTGTAACATTTTATTGCAATAAAATGAAGATAACACAGAGTAACAAATAAACCAGACCTCATTCGTATGGGAAATCCTTTTAGGATCTGAAAGTACACACTTAATAATGAACTTTGGCGTTTACAGAATGTCAAAATGTCATCTAGTTTTTTTTTAATAATTTTTTTATTATTTTCATAGTTTTGTAAAAATATTGACTTCGCTGTCAAACACGGCGAGGTTCATATCATACTGATGAGAAATCCTTTTGAGATCTGATAGTACTTAATAAACCTTGCATTTTCCCGTTTACAGCTTGGTGCTAGCACATCTAGTTTTTTTTTAATCATTTTTATTAAATTTGAAGATTTACCCTTATTTATATAGAACTCAGAAAAATTACATAGCAAATAAAAGAGGAAATCTTCAAATTTAAATAAGTGATTAAAAAAAAACTAGATGTACTAGCGCCAATCTGTAAACGGAAAAATGGAAGGCTTATTAAGTACTATCAGATCTCAAAAGGATTTCTCATCAGTATGATATATACCTCGCCGTGTTTGACAGCGAAATCAATATTTTTACAAAAATATGAAAATATAAAAAAAATTATAAAAAAAAAACTATATGAGAAAATGACATTCTGTAAACGCCAAAGTTCATTATTAAGTGTGTACTTTCAGATCCTAAAAGGATTTCCCATACGAATGAGGTCTGGTTTATTTGTTACTCTGTGTAATTTATAGTGTAAATGTGTGGTGGTGAATAACAATAATGGGATGTTAAAAAAAAAATTTAGCACAACAAAAAAATATGTGTAAATAAATAAATCTATCTTTTTGAATGACAATGTGTGACGGGAAATCTTTTTTTTTACTGTTCAATTATTTTTTTTTGGTTTGAATCAGAATAATTTTGTTTTTCATTTGAAATTAATATGATTTAAAGTTTTAAATGAAGCGAGAGTTACATAAAATAATACATTAATATTTTTGGGCCAGTGAAAAATTGGTAAAAATCGTAAAATTGTCGAAAAAAGTTGTTTTCCACTATATTTGAGTGAAAATTGCTAGAGCAGGTCCAGGACGGTGAAGATGAGAGGTGGAAAAATGTCGACTTTTCTAGAAAATATTTTCTGAAAAAATGAGATACAGCTTAAAAAATTGAAAAATTTGCTATTTATTGAATTCCACGTCTTTTTTCCGGATAATGTTGTTCTAGGCATGTCGTAATTTGAATTCACCTCTCATTTTTAGACCTTCCTGGAACTGCTTCAGCAATTTTCACTTAAATATAGGAACAACATTTTGCTTAATTTTGGCATTTTTTTGATTTTCTGAGTATTTACTTTTTATATATTTTCTGATTTTTCCGATAATTTTTAAAACAGATTTAAAAAAACAGAAAAAATCGGAAAATAATTCATAGTGAAAATGACGCGAAATAGTGAAAGGAGATATTTTAACAAGGCAGCTTATTATGAATTAAGTTCTACGGTTTTTGGTAATTTTGAAAGATTTCGCGGTAAATAAACGTGCTAAAAATATGCATGAAAAAATAAAAATTTAACGCAACATTAGCATTGTAAGAACTCAAAAAAGCATATTTTCAACATTTTTAAAATTTTTTTTCAAGTATCTCTCCCAACATTTTCAAAAAAGTCAAAAAATTTCAAAATTTTCAAAAAAATCAAACTTTTCAAAAAAGTCAAAAAGCTCAAAAATTTCAAGAAAGTCAAAATTTTCAAAAGATTAAAAAATTCAAAAAACTTAAAAATGTTAAGAAACTTAAAATTTTCAAAAAAGTCAAAAATTTCAAAAAACACAAAATTTTCAAAATAATCAAAAAATTCAAAAAACTTGAAATTTTTTAAAACACTTAAATATTTTTAAAAAACTGAAAACATTCAAAAACCCAAATTTTCAAAAAACTTAAATTATTCAAAATGTTCAAAAAAGTCAAGAAAAGTAAAAAAAAACTTGAAAATTATGAGTTTTTTGAAGTTTTTTGAGTGTTTTGAAATTTTTAAGTTTTTTAAAAAAATTTAAGAGTTTTGAAAAGTGTTTTTTGAATTTTTTGAGTCTTTTGAAAAAAAAAATTAAAAATGTAGCCGTACTGTTGCCGTTAATTTGCCGTGCTACGGTAAGTTTTATGTTTGCCGTGTTTGTGTGAGTTGATTAGCCAAAAAACTGTGGGGCATTTTGCGGGACGTTTCCAATTGGACGTGTTTGAACATTTCAATATTTTTACAAGGGACTTGCGGCACAGCTCCAACATTTTTGTTCGAACTTTGATTTTGAAAATTTTTAATAGGAAAAACTTTACTTCGAATATAAATCTTGAAAAATTCCCATTAATACTCGGAATACCGAAAACTCTTATGATGTTCTCTCATATTAATTCACATCTAAAACAAGCATTCTAATAACAATTTTCAATTTCAATTCAATGTTTTCAAGCAATTACAAGTTTTATATTACAGTTATTTATAAAATAAATTACATATAAATGTAATTTTGTTATCATATTACTATAATTATAATCATTTTTATCATTACATGCTATTTGAAATTCTATAATTATCCAATCATTCATTTATTTGACAGGATTTTCCATTATTTTCAAAAAAAAACATTAAATTTTATCAATACATATATGAATTTGAGTCTATTATCAAACAATAAGTAACATATACATATTTTAATACCAAACAACCACACACATATCTTCATAAAATAATGAATTTAAATTTTACACAAATAATTAGTTATAAATTATGCGCATCATTAATATGTTAATAAATAAAAATATGAATTACATAAGCAATTATTTTATATATATGTTTAAAATCTATATTTGATAGTGATGTTGCGGTTCAATTGATCCATATTGCATCTCATTAATAAATTATTATGTTTTCATTATATTTATATACAAAAAACAGACCCCAAATTATCCATATCATTATCAATTTTTGGGCATAAAAATTACATCATTCAATTAAAACAATATAAAATTATTTTAAGTGAAGATAATACGATAATAATTGTTGAAAAGAATGTGTAATATTTTAAATTTTTATACATAATTATCAAAATCATTAAATTATTAACATCATTATTAAAATAATTACCTTTTGTTATTGTAATTGAGACAATGGTGATAAAAAAATAATAATCAAACATCATCATCATTGTTTCAGGTTAAACAAAAAAACAATCAATTTAGTTAATTATGAAAATAAAATAAAAATGGTTTTAATTAAATCAATTATTATTTTCTTTTGTACAAAGAAAAAAATAATAATCAATAAATAATTTAAAATGAAATGTGTAAATAATTAAAATGAAATTGAGTACGTAATAATGAAAAAAAAAATAAATTTTTAAATTGATCAAATGTATAAGAAAAGCATGCCTTACGTTAAAATCTACATATAAAAGAAAGAAAATATCACATGATTGTAAAAATTTGTTCATATAAATCAATGAATCGATGATAAAATTTAGGTAAAAATAAAAAAATGTTGATTTAAATAAAAAAAAGAAGAAATTAAAAATATATTAGCAATTAATAGGTATTAATTATTTATGATTAAGATAAAATTAATGAGATTCTAATTAATTAATATCAGAATATATGAGATTTAAAATTAAGAAAATTATATTAGTGAAAAATTATAGATTATTAATTATATTGATGAAGATATTAAAAATAAAATTATGAGAAAACTAAATTAATTTTTTTTAATGATTATTTAAGAGTTCGTTTGTTCAAAGAATGAAGCAACTACCCGCTTGGCATAAAAAACATTTTTTCAAATCATAAAAAGGCCTCTACCCGATTGGCATGAAACATATTTTTTCAATTGTAAAAAGGAGTCTACCTGCTTGAGATAAAAAATATATTTTTCAAATTACCCGCTTTGCATGAAAATATTTTTTAAAATTATAAAAAGGCCTCTACTCGCTTTGCATAAACATTATTTTTCAAATTAAAGAAAGATCTCTACCTGCTTGGCATTAAAAACATTTTTAAGTTGTAAAAAGGCATCTATTCGCTTGGCATAAATAAATATTTTCAAACTATAACAAGAACTCTTCCTGCTTGGCAAAAAAAAAATACTTTTTAAATTATAATTAGGTCTCTACACGCTTGGCATAAACATTATTTTTCAAATTATAAAAAGGCCTCTACTCCCTTTCCATAAAAATGTATTTTTAAATTATAAAAAGGCTTCTACCCGCTTTGCATAAGAATTGTTTCTGTAAATTATAAAAAAGCCTCTACCCACTTGGCATAAAAATTATTTTTCATATTATAAAAAGGCCTCTATCTGCTTGGCATAAAAATTATTTTTCAAATTATAGAAAGGCGTCTACTCACTTTCCATAAAAAATGTATTTTTAAATTATAAAAAGCCTCTACCCGCTTGGCATAAAAAATATTTTTGTAGAAAGGCGTCTACTCACTTTCCATAAAAAATGTATTTTTAAAATATAAAAAGGCCTCTACCCGCTTGGCATAAAAATTATTTTTCATATTATAAAAAGGCCTCTATCTGCTTGGCATAGAGATTATTTTTCACATTATAGAAAGGCGTCTACTCACTTTCCATAAAAAATATATTTTTAAATTATAAAAAGCCTCTACCTGCTTGACATTAAAAATATGTTTTTAAATTGTAAAAAGGCCTCTCCCGATTGGCATGAAAACTATTTTTCAAATTCTAAAAAGGTTTTACCCGCTTGGCATAAAAATATTTTTTGTAAAGTATAAAAAGGCCTCTACTCACTTTTGTTACAATAACTTTTATAATAACACTTTTGTTATATTTTGATATAATAAAAAAAATTCAGCAATAATGAATTACTGTCTGTCACCATAGAAATGCAAATAAAATCACTTGTATTTGTCCAAACTTCCAAAAAAACCAAGGCTTAACATTTTTTCATCTTTTCCAGTCATTAAAATGCGATACACGAATTTCAATTAAAAAAAAATTGTAAAAGTTTATGCAAATAAAAATGACAGAAAATGTAAATACAAGTCGATGATTGTCGACTTCTCTCTTTTCGTTGTATTTGATGAATATTTTTTTTGGTTATTATTTTTATTTAATTCAAATCCTCAAAAGTAATTATTTTTTATGGTTATTTTAACACGCTTTACTTGAATATCCAAGAGAAATTAAATTATGGAGGAGTGTATTTACTTATCTATGAGAAGAAAATTATCTGAATTTTTTTTTCATTACAGTTTCATTTAAATGATATTAAATTTCAATTTTACTATTTAAAGACTTGAATTAATTTTTCACTTTCTGGTTACAATAAATGAAAAAAAATTATATAAATTTTAAACAGTTTCAATTCAAGCAAAATTTTTTTTTATTTCGATTAAGAAGTGAAAAATAATCACAATTTAATCTAGGATTTAAAAAAAAAGTCAACATTTATTATTTTTCATTTGAAGTGGTTACTATTTATTTAACATTATAATAAATTTTAACTGTTTATTTAATTTATTCGGCCGAAATTCTGTTTTTATTACATTTCATTTTGTATATACCCATAAAAAAAATAAACATCCACTTGAAACAGAAATACCCCAAAAATGAACGCCTTTGGTGCTGTTTAACAAGTAATTTTTAACCAAAAATCATGATACTGTGTCAGAGTTTTTTAACGGTGACCCACTTGAAATGAGAGAAAAAAAAAGAAATGAAGAATAAATCGTTTTTCACAATTTTTTACTTGTTTTATATTTTCACGCTTGATAAAATACGGTTAATTTTCTTCAATTTTGTTTTGTTACACAAATTTTATCTTCTAACTGAAAACTGAATACCCATAAAGTCAATCGCGATACCATTTTATACACTTTACACTTTAATTTGAGATACTTCAAAATAATTGTAAGTCACTTGTACAAACAATGTATGAATTAAATTTAAGGTGTATCCTGTAAATTAAATATTCGCATATTTTTTTTTTGCTTTTACAAGTTATTGATTTTCTTTTAAATTTCCTTCTAGTACAGTGGCATCGTTGTTTTAACACACTGTTTGACTTTAACATTTATTTATACAGTAAGAAATTAAGTCAGGTGGAAAATGTACATTTCCACCCTCGTACACACAAAATTTTAAAACAAATAATAAACTTCTAGGCCATACTGTTATCGAATTTGTAACCTTATTTGAAATTTATATCATTCGAACACGGGAAAATTCGTTTTTATTTGAGTTTTTTTTTGTTTTATTTTATATTGAATTGTATATTTTTACAGAATTTTTGCAGATAAGTAAGTTAGTAGGTTGTTAGAATTGTACATGTCCATTGATATTTTTTTATATTGAATAGCAAATATTGGAACAAGGAAATTATTGTTTCATTGTAACATTTGATATCCACGACTATGTTTGACAATTTTTTCTATGAAAAATTTAAAACAAAAAAAAGAGTCAAGAGGGATTTCGATCATTAAAATGTTTTTTTTTGTCAGTGGAATGTAAATCTATGTAAATTGGAAAATCGACTCGGACAAATTTCAATGCATTGGACACTATTATAATGCCAATACAATTTAAAGTGAAACACAAATAAAATAGGAAAGACAAAAAAGTAGAAAAACCGGAAATAATGATTTTTTAATAATGTTTACTTTTAATTAAAACTTTTTGTTCAACGACTTTTTTTTCAGGCATTCCTTCTCCTTTACAGTAAAAATAAAGGTTAGTATTCTATGTGGGTTTCAATTGAAATATAAATTCAAAGAATTTTTTTTGTGTGATGTAAAAAATGTAATAAATTTCATTACAAGCGAAAAAAAGTCGAAGGTTAGTGTTGCAAAATAATTAACGTCTAATTAATTAGTATTTTTTTATTTATATTCAAAGTTGTTTATTGAATTTTCATTTTATTAAAAAAATAACCGTTGGAACGGTTCGGGGAAATGTTTGACATAAGAATGACTCAACTATGTCTCTCAGTATTCGAAAGAGTCATTGTAAGGCCATTGGATGAAGTTCTACTATTGAGTTAACACCACAATTGCACGAAAATTGTGAGAAATCATTACTTACTTACTTGTTTATTGTGGCTGGAGTCCATCCATGGAACACCTAGAAGTAATACGTAGAACAAAACAAGACAAAAAAATGAAGCAAACTTAATGTTCTGCATCCTGTATTCTGGATCACACCTTCGTAGATTGTGACTTGTCGTATTTTGAGCTGGTTCTGTTTGTCTGTCTTCTGGATCACTTCTTAGTAGATTGTGATTTGTAGTATTTCGAGCTTCTTCTGTTTGTCTGTATTCTGGATCACTCTTTCGTTGATTGTGACTGGTAGTATTTCAAGCTTGTTTCGTTTGTCTCTATTGTGAATCACTTCTTCTAAGTCGATATCATAGAACACCTAGAAGTAATATAGAAGAAAATTTTTGAGGCAAGAATAATGTTCTGCATCCTGTTGGCGTTAGAAACTTTTATGATTCATACATGTACCTATTGTATGATGCATAAAAAAGCTGCATCCTGGTTTTGAAAAATTTATATTCTAATACAACTAGGATGCAGAACATACCGAATTTGAATTTTTATTTTATAAATATTTTTATTTTGTATAAATTACTTATTTGTTAAAAAGCTTAAAAAAAAATTATACAGTCGAAATTCCATTATTGATACAGTATCTTAATTAGTACACTTCTCTAATTGGTTTTTGAAAAAAAAAATCGTTAAATATCACTTTTTCACTATGTTTGTGATAATCTGTGAAAAAAATTATTTTAAAAATAAAAACTTAAATTAAACATTAAATTAAGGACTTCAGAAGACCTATTTGACATATTACAATAAACAATACTTTGAAAACGGATGGTTTTGTAAATGTTTCAAAATAAAATTAAAATTTATGGAGCTCAAAACTATTATTAAAACTTTTTTTTGATGAATAAATAAATTGAATTGAGATTTATAGAAAACGTAGAAAAAAGTTCATTCAAAAAAATTATAGTGGTTTTTTTGTTGCAAATTATGAAATTAATATTGAAATAAGCAAAGCAATAATTTTTAATAGAATTATTGTGCAAAAAACTAGGTGCTTAGTTAATTTAAGGTTAAATATTGCTGAATTTGTATTTTTTTTCAATTGATTAATTGCATTTTTTTACATTAAAAATCGACTTAAAGTAGTTTTTTGTCGTTTGTTTACATAAATCTGACTGTACCAATTAAGGAATTAAATTTCTTTAATCGATACATTTATGAATCGTCTACCCGTATCAATTATGGAATTTTGACTGTGTAAAAAAAACTGTTTTAATTAATAAATTATTTAATTTTTTTGTAAAATATGGAAATTGATTTTTTTATTAAAAGTTTTTTATATGTACAAATTTACTTATTCGTCGTTTACTCAC
Source organism: Culicoides sonorensis (assembly GCA_900002565.1). Classification (NCBI taxonomy): domain Eukaryota; kingdom Metazoa; phylum Arthropoda; class Insecta; order Diptera; family Ceratopogonidae; genus Culicoides; species Culicoides sonorensis. The sequence goes on along the minus strand of LN483471.1, from coordinate 1,029,352 downwards.
ATATGTCTCGTCAAGCATATTATTGATGATGATGAATGATCCTAGTGAAGTGGTTTCTTAATTTTTGTGAATTTTGTCTCTGTAAGTCGTTATAAAATTTAATTTTTCCATAATTCAAAATTATTAACTAAATTAAACTATATCTATGATTTTCGTCTTGAAAAAGCACATTTAAAAAAAATAAAATAATAATAAATAAAAATTAACTAGTAAATTAAAATAAAAAAAATGTATACAAAAAAAAATTATTTATAAAATTAAAATCAAATTCGGCATGTTCTGCATCCCAGTTGTATTACAATATAAATTTTTCAAAACCAGGATGCAGCTTTTTTATGCATCATACAAAAGGTACATGTATGAATCATAAAAGTGTCTAACGCCAACAGGATGCAGAACATTATTCTTGCCTCAAAAATTTGTCTCGTTTTGTTATACGTATTACTTCTAGGTGTTCTATGGTCGATATGCTATGGCTTTGCGAGCTTTTTCACGCTCTATATATACAGCGTTGTTTCGCTGATCTTGCATATACTCGCGTTTGATTTTTTTGTACTTCCGTTATTGTTTTTGGCATTATGAAGTTTTCTATAGTGTATACTTTACTTTAAGTTACTTTGAGAGTATTTCCAAATAAATTTATATTAAATTGATTGTTCTTTCTCAAGATCAAGAATAAGAATGGTAATACACTGGCTATATAAAAAAGTATGTGTATTTCTAAGATTATTGGATTTTGTGTCCATGGTCCTTTTTTGTGCATCATACAAAAGGTACGTCTAACGTACACGGTTAGTAGAAAACGTGCCGCAAATAGTGCCGCTAGCGGCACTCAGCGGCACTACTCCGGCACTGCTCCGGCACTACTTGCGGCACTACTGCGGCACTAAATTTAAATAAAATTTTTGTCTTTAAATTCAGATTTTTGTTAAAATAAATGTTTAAAGACCATAGAAGGTTGAAGTAAAATTAATAAACTCGAAAAAAAATCATTTTTAGCGTACAAAAAATATAAAGAAAAAAAATTTATTTTTTAAATTTTGTTAAATTTTTTTTTTTTTTTGAAAAAAAAATAATGTGCTGAAGTTTGATTACGCTTCCACGAGTTTTATACGCTTGCTCAAACTCGTGGAGGCACTCATTTACATGACTCTAATTCGTGGAAATTAATATTCGAGCGGTTTCAACTCGTGGAAATGAATTATTGATTGCGTTTAACTCGTGGGAATGAAATTTTGAGTACTTTTATTTCCACCAATTGAACTTGCTCGAATTTTACTATCCACGAGTAGAAATCGCTCGAATTTCACAATCCACGAGTTGAAATCGCTCGAATTTTATTATCCACGAGTTTAAAAAAGTCAAATATTCATTTCCGCGAATTGAGATCGCACAAAAATTCGTTTCCACGAGTTGAAATCGCTCGAATATTAATTTCCACGAGTTGAAATCGCTTGAAATTTACAATCCACGAGTTGAAATCGCTGGAATATTAATTTCCACGAGTTTGAGTCATGTAAAAAAAATATGGAAACATGAGGTTTTTCGAAAAATAATAATTTTTCTTGAAAAAAGTATGAGCTTTAAGCCTTTTCTAATTATCAAAATCTTAGTTTCAAGAGAAAAATTCGATAAAAATGTAGTGCCGCTGGAGTGCCGTACAGTGCCGCGCTCCGGCACTTTAGTGCCGCTAGCGGCACTAAATGCGGCACTCCAGCGGCACGTTTTCTTCTAACCGTGTACGTCTAAAGGTACGTCTAAGATGAACTGGCTTGAAATCATGTTTCAATACAGAATTGTTCATATACAAAATTGTAAAATAGGCACTAAAATCTAATCGACCAAATTTCCTGCTCATTGCTCAAAATTTTTTCTTTTATGTTGTCAAAATCTAATAGCTTCCGATTAATATAGTCATAATGATGGAATAGTTCAGTACATTTTTTTTATCTATTTCGGTAAAAAAAAATCACCTAATCACTTTTGCTAAAAATAAAAAAAAAATAAATCAGAAATGATGGAAATTTTATTCAATCATGACGAAAGTTTTATTAATTTCAACTATTTTTGTATTCCTTATTGTAATTTCAATGCAACAGCGTGAACAAAATCATAAGGTCTCGTCTTTTTTGAAACATCCTTTAAATGAAATTCATATTTTATTTACATTTACTAGAAAGGAAGTTACAAGTTAACCAGTTTGGAGTGTTTTTTTGATAATGAAACTTTTGTTAATGGTTCTTGTAAACTTAAAGCAGTTCGTGGAAAATTGGGATTACTTCTTTGTAATTACACAATCGCAAAACGTATGGAGGATATTTTAATGAATGTACAGCTGTTCTATAAATTTGGATTAAGATACAGACAATATTTGTTTGACTTTACAGTGGGTAAATTTATTGTTATTATTTTTTGAAATTTCTTTACCATTATAGTTATTTTTTTTAAAGATATTTGTGACCTCTTTGGGAAAAATGCTACAGATGAAAATAAATTCAAAATATTTGTGATTACTGCAATCAAAGGGATTCGTCCTCAGTTCTTTCATCCATGTCCTTTTAGACCTGGAATAACTCATTTAAATATTTCGGCTGATGATTACATCAATTTACTTTTCAATTCTTTCAAATTCATCTTACCACAAGGAGATCACAAATGGGAAATGTCGTTACATGATTCAAAAAATCATACTTATGCTAAATTTACTGTGAAAACCACACTAAAAGCATCACGTGGCATTGACTTATCGATGCTCAATATGGGAAAATAACTTTTTTATAACTTCAATTTTAGCTAAATTACAGGGAGAGCACTTTTACTTTTACTCGATTTTAATACAATTCATATTCAGTCTAGTAAATTTATTAAAATAAAAAACATTATTTTTCATGCCTCTTATTTCATATATTTTTATCACAAAATCATATTGAAGTCGTGTCAAGCAATATTAAAGAAAGTTCACAGAGAATGCATTTTAAAGAGGCAAGCATGTTAGATTACGCTATTTTGTTTGTAGTGAGCATAATGTTAACCTTTTTTCATAAAATGAATTCACTTTGTGCATTCTTAATAAAAGTGTAAAGAAAATTTTTATTTCACTTTTTTTCTTATTTTACGCGTTTCTCCATTCAACAAAAGTTCACTAATAATAATTAAGTTTATTTTGCAAAGTAAACAAGTTCTTTGATTATTATTTTTCTGCATTTTGTTTTTTAGTTGACTTACATTAACGCTTTATAAAGAGTTTTCATAAATAAAAAAAAACAGAAATTTATAAATAAAAGTTTCATGGAATAATGAACAAGATCAAAGTGACTGAGGTTGTAAAAGCAGGTCAAGTGTTCCAATGACTTACGGGTACGCTAACAATTTCAGCTTTAAAATTTTGCTAAGGGTCATCACAGATTCACAAATTTTATATTTCTTTAGCTTAAGAGGGCTCATAAAGATTATTTTTAGTCCATTTCGTATGCAAAAATGCACTATTGCAGACGGTTTGTCTACCGTCACCCCGTCACTGTTTCAGGTCCATCGGAGCGAGATCGGGAAAGTTTTTATACGATAAAAGAGGTCATAAGGATTTGTCAAAACACATTAGTTTTGAGATTGGACTCATGGATTAAGCTCCAGAGCCTCCAAAGCCTAAAAACCCGTTAAAAACGGTTAAAAATTTAAAAAAATTAATAATTTGTTTGGATTGGGCTTAGGGATTAGGCTCCAGAGTCTGAAATCGGTCAAAGCCCAAAAGTCCAATTTTTTCATTTTTATTTATTTTCGTTTTTTTTCAAACAATTTCAAAATGGCGGTTTTTGAACGAGATTCAAAATTGCGGAATTTTTCAAAAAATTCAAAATTACGGAAAGTTTAAAATGGCGAACTTTGTCAGTCGCCATTTTTCAAATTTTCATAATGGCGAAATTTTTACAAATTTTTAAAATGGCGCATCTCTCAAAATTTTCCGATTGAAGTAAGAATAAATTATAATTTTATTCAATGAAACGAAACACATCGAAATGCACTTTTCTAAACCGCCCAGTCATTAGAATTCCACAAAATGCCCGACGTGATCAACAAAAAATATTAACCCAAAATACGATATTTTCCCAAAAACTGTGATTTTTAAATAAATTTCATATTTTAAGATAAGGATCGGACAAACAATAAGCCAAATGCTCATAAAAAATGCGTTTTCCTTCAAAATACAGTAAAATTCATTCGATATATCACTACTTCAGTCAAATATCCCTTTTATTTATTTGTATTTACTAAGTGAAATCATGTATGATAAAAATGTACATCAATCCACTTATCCATACTTTTAGTTTTGCACACAAGAATGTCAAAAGTAGAATATGAAATATAATTCAATTGTTTAGCTGTATAAATGAAATTTTATGTGGATTATGTGGATAAAAATGTGGAATAGATTGACAGAAATTATATTTATATGAGACATTCAATAATATTGATTTAAGATTAAAAACCCTTATGGATATATGAAGTCAATTCAAATAGATTTACTGGTGATTAAAGATATTTTTTTTGAATTAAATAAAATTTTTATTAATCTCCTTATTTACAGAAGTGAAAAACAAATAGAATAAAAATTATGTTGTACTTTGCTTATCGATGCACGATTTCAATTTCAATAAAAATTTTTACTACAATTGGGACTTGAAAGTTCATAAACCTTCATATATGCAAGGCATAATAATAATAACACAAAACAATAATAATAAAAAAAGTATTCTAATATAAATGCATTTTACAACAAATATAAATCCTATTTGTTTTATTGATTGTCAAGAGAATTTTGAGTATTACACATGAAACGTTGTAGTTCTGCTGTAAAATGTGCAATTCTTGGAATACGTGTTTTACTTTTATGATTTAATGTAAAAATTTTAGGTGTCCCATTAAATATTGTGGTGGAGGCATGAAAGGGCGTGTAAGGCTTCATAACGGTTCCAAGGGGTCTTATTTAGTATTCATACTTCTGAAGTTTTCATAGTAAGCGTGTAAGCTGGAGGGTGGACCTTATTGTCATCCGAAATCAAAATGTATCCCTGTAATTTTAATCAATGAAACGAGGCCCATAAAAATACACTTTTCTAAACCGCCCAGTGGTTAGAATTTCTAATTTTTTTCAGGGAGAAGGTCACGAAGATTAACTTAATTTTCTTACCAGCCAGGTGAGAATCGAAATGATTTTATGTAAATTTTACTCAACCGAAAATTCAACAAAAAAAAAATAAATTCAAAGACAACAAGATCGCAATTGTAACGAGCAAAATCCAAATTATTATGGCTCTTGCGTAACGATTTAATCTGATTATGAATAAATTCATTTAAATTTACAAAACACTGTTATATTATTATTTTATCAATTATCATCATCATCATCATAATCTATTTTGTTCCCATACAAAAAAAAACATCATTGAACAAAGTGTTGAATTTTCGCTAAATCACTAAAAACACAATATTTTCCAATCAATTTGACTAAATTGAAATCACTAACAATACAAAAAAAAACGAGTCAATATACTGATACCATAAAATATAAACATACACAAAAAAATAAGATAAATAAAAATAAATGTATAGTCAATTTATTTTCAATATCCATACAGAAATCCTGGTGGTGCACCATCAACCAATATAATTCATATAATATACAATGGAGGCCAAATTTTAGATGGTGGTAAAAGTTTTTGACCAAATTTGATGCAAACATTATTATTTTGAAAAAAAAATGTATCATCAACTTGAAAACATTTTACTATTTAGTATTTTTTAAGCCAATTTTTTAAGTGAAAATTTGTTGATGACCATGTTAATAAAAATTTTGGTTTTAATGAATGGCACATGCTGAGTGATTATTTTGATTATCAGGAAATAAAAATTAGTTGTAATGTGAAATTTCAGTACAATTATTTTCAATTATAACAAAAAATAACTGTTTACAGATTTGAGTGAAAAATTGAACAAACGCAATAGTGGTGCTACAGGGTGAAATATTTATTTATTTTACATAATCAATTATGCTAACAAAAATAAATTGAGTGTTTTAGTTGATTAAATTGTTTATTTTGTTTCAAATAATATTTTCATTTAACTTATTTTGAGTGATAGTCATAGACGGTGGGCATTTTGCAATATGGGCATTCTGAAAAGTGCCGAAAAGGTTGCAGTTAATCGTTTAATTAATCATAAAAATAAAGAACTCACAAATTTAATCAAAAAAAGGCTTCAAATTTGAGTTTTACCGTTAATAAGGTGAAAATATAATTTTTTGGTTCTTATATCACTTTTACAGTCGGCCATTTTGTATTAAAGGGATTTTTTAAAATGATTACCGACATTTTTCAATGTTTGGCGACATTTTTCAATGATTGGCGACAGTTTTTCAATGATTAGCGACATTTTTCAATGATTGGCGATATTACGCTAAAAAATATTGTCTTAATTTTGTTAAAGAAATGTCAATAAAGTGCTATGATAATTTTTTCCATTGAAATGCACAAAAAATATTAAAAAACTTTTAATTGTTTTTTTTTCTCACACGAGAAAGTTAAATTATATTTTACATCTTAGAAATTTGCTTTTAAGTTCCATAAAGAAAACTGCTTTGTTTACACTTTAAATAAAAAATGAATTATCAAGAAATTATTTTTGATTTTTGAAAAAAAATATTAAAATAAAGACCTGACACAACAAATTTAGTTTCAGGCATATTAACAAATATAATATTCAATATGTTAAAGTTTGATTTTAATTTTTTTGTATTTTAAATCTACTTGTTAAAATTTCTCTAGACAGCCATAATTCTTCCAGTTAAGGAAAAAGTTAGCGCATATTCATGTATAAAAAGAAAACTTTTGTATCATCATCATTTTCATAAGCTGTTTCCCTATACTATCGCTGTGTGTATTTATGATTGTTATGAAATATGATCGAATCTTGTGCAAGCAGAAAAAAAAACTTAGTAATAATAAAATGAAGATGATGGCAGACATACGCGGAACAGTCTTCAAGGAAGTGCTAAGTTAGATGTTATTTTTACAAGAAACGACACGTATTTAAATAAAATATATGTGCAAGAGTGAAAAAGAAACTTTTATATTCAAATTATTACAAGCGAATACTCGCGATGAAAAACTTTATCAATTTTACTAAAAAAGCACTTAAATAAGTTTGAAGTTTATATATATAGAGGAAACTGAGCCAACTCAACTGGAGAAGATACCTTATAGAGACAATTTATAATGTACCAGTTTTATTTTTCATATTTTTTTCCTTGTTGTTATTTAAAAATAAAAAAAAATACACAGAAAGTAAGTTAATATGCGTGAATATTCAACAAATCTTGATCGAAACTTTTTGAGTTTCAAGAACATATTGTTTTTCATATTTGAGCCCAGTTTATAGGGTTTAATTTAGCGAATAAACTGCATTGTTCAATTTTTTTTTATAATTTTTGTTCAGTGGTTTGGATATCCAATTTTTGCTAGAATCTGAAATTTAATCATTTTTTCTGAATTTAATCATTTATTTCATTGCTCGAGCTTGACAGTTACAATTTTTTCTATATTCTTAAAATAAATCACATTTGCAAAAAAAAAATTCTTACCACTGGGCGATTCAAAAAGTGCATTTCAATGGACTCGTGTCATTGAATATTATTAAGTTTTATAAGTTTTTTAAGTTTTCGGAATTTTTAAAAATTTTCAAAATGGCTGAATTTTTCAAAAAATTTCAGAAAAATTTCGGCATTTTGAAAAATTGCCCATAAATTTAAATTAAATTCAATTAATTTCGCCATTTTGATTTTTTTATTTCAAATCATAATTTCAAAAAAATTTAATAAAAAATTTCTGAAAGATCGAACATTTTGAAAATTTCGAAAATTTGGAATTTTGAGCTTTTAAGCGTTTTTCAGGCTCTGAAGGCCCTGGAGCCCATTCCCTAAGCCCAATTCTTGAGCCCGATCTTGAAGTTAATGAATTATAGTTCATATTAGTAAGCCTCTTTTTCCAACAAAAAAAAGCAATTATTAAAATTTTTTAACGGTTTTCAGGCTCTGGAGCCCAATCCATAAGTTCAAAGTCATAGCCAACGAGTTTAAAATCATCCTTATAAGTTCTTCTATTCAACAGAAAAAGTCTGACCTCGCCCCCATGGACCAATCCGGAGTTATGGATAGAAATCAGTGTCAAACCTACAGACAAACGGACAAACAGAGCGACGGCGGACTAACCGTCTGTAATAGTGCCTTTTTTCTTACAAAATGCACTAAAAATGATGAGCATGAATATCAATTGAGTTCCTCGTGATGTAATAAATATATTTGTTTAAACATTTGAAATATATAAATTGATCTAATATTTACTCAAATATGGAAAAACTTTTAACAGATATGAAAACATTCAACAACGTTTCAATGTGAAATTTGAAGAAAAACTTCTGTAATGCTGTTTTTTTTGCTCTTATTTTTTTGCAAAAGTTTATTTATATATATTTTTTTTGTATTGTAGCATTTATATTTATTTTAACTTTTCAATGTAACACGCACACACATATTTGTGTATTCTAAAGAGTGATAAAATAATATAAATAAGCAACAGAAAAGGTATTTCATAATGTTTTATTTTTGAAAAGAAAAATATTTATTTTAAACAAAGTTTCAATGATTCTTCTTCGCATTCATTTCAATATTTTTTATTCATGCAATTTATTACATTTTATTTTAACTATATTAAAATTATATGATAAAAAAAAGAGATTGGCTGTGTATTAAGAGTACATTAAATAATCAAGAGAAATTGAAAAAGTCTTTAAACTTCTCTTGAACAAACAATTTGTTTGAAAATTTTACAACTTTGTAAGTTAATGGCTCAAAATAATTTGATACTTCTAATATTTTAATTTAAAAGTTTTAACTCTTCAGATTTTGATGATTGAGTATCAATTTTCACTGAATTTGGATTAAGATTGATTTCACTTTCAAATTTGAGAGTAAGCGCCTTTGAAAAAAATAATAATCAAATTAAATTAAATTAAAACTTCATGTAATTTATGACTTATTGAAAGGAATTAGCATTGTAAAGAGTGAGTATAATCTTGAGTAAGTCGTAAGACAGTCCACAAAAAGCCCAAAACAATAGAGCCTGAGGTGAGTATACCCGTACATCATCATCATATCTATGGGCTATCCACGTCGGTTCAACAATTTGTTCTCTCATCCGACCCAGTCGCCCTCAAGGCTCATTCAGCGCTCCTAAACATACCAGAATATCTTTTATGTATTCAGAGTAGAACTTGAAAACATTCGAAACGCACTCATTAATTTTTATATTCGTAACTGGATTGGAACCTCCTGATTCTTAACTAAGCTGAAGTTATCAACGATCTTGGCAGCTTCGAAGATTTTTTTGTTAGTGTCTGTTGTAGTACAAAAAAAAAATAATCTGTTAAAAGTCACTAAAAAAGTTGAGAAATTTTATTTTTTTTACTTCTGACGTTAACTCCAGTTTTTACTCCAACATTAACGGGACATGCGTCTGATGTGTTGTCAAATATTGTTTCCATATCCAACTCATTTTCAGCATAAAATTCCGAGATTGTGTTTTCCGCGTTCGCATATATTCCCACAGGTTTTAAGAAAAGAATTTCATCTCTCAGACCTCCATATACTTCATACCTAAGTAGTTACTGTTAACTTTAATTAACTTAGTATAACTCATTGAACTAAATATAAAACCAACGTTTAATATTGTAATTCGCAATATCAGATAGTAGCTGCAGTGTGGATTGAAGCAACAGAGAAGAATATAATTTAAAATAAAAGAAAAAATATTGGTAGTCCAATCCAAATATTATAAAAATAAAAGAGTCTCACTTATCCTTGACATAAAAGAGACAACAACCTTCTTCAAAGACGAGTCTCAATAAACGTTAAATTTAAATCACAAATTTAACGAGCAAAGGCCACCAGTTGCTGTATATCTGTTGAGGCGTCGGATTAAAACGCATGACCGATTTTTGAATTTTTAATATCTTCCATCGTCTGTTGGTGAAGGTCGTTAGAAATATCTTTGGTTCGATTCATAGTTGTATTCCTCGATAATGGAATTGATTGAATCAGTTGAGTGATGTCAACTTTTTGTAAGTCAATCTGAAGTTCCTTAAGCTTCGCCATGCTTTTAATTAACAATGGTTTCAAAACTTTTTCACCAACTTGATAATTTAACGATGCTGCACAATATATGAATGACAAATAAATGATAACTACAGACGTACTTACCTTGAGTTTTACCAATTGACGTGTACGGTTCCGGTTTTTCTTAGAATGATAATAAAAAACTAGGGATTTTTCGGACAAAAATAAGCCCTGGATGAAGCCTCTAGCACTTGTAGTTTAGAAGATATAAATTTTTGAAATTTTAGATTTTTACGCTGCGCTCCTTATGGAAACCCATGGTCTAGAGAGCCTTAAAAATCATATCCCCGAGGCTGCCAAGGTCGTTGATGAGGTCGTTGATAACTTCAGTCTAGTGGATTCTTACCAATTATACTAGGCACTTAACCAACTCGGTCAACGAGTTCCCAATCTAGCCTTAAGGTGGATCTTCTCTTTTATACTTTCATTCTAGAGCAGTCGCACCCTAATCGGGCCAGAATAAGTATTTTAATTCACTTAGTCCAAATAAGGCACAATTGTTTTAAAAAATTTTTCATTATTCGAAAAAGTTGTCACCATATCCAACAAAATTTTACTCTTAAAATATCTAATCTTATTTTTTTCCTAATAAATAATTATACTTGACACCCACACTTATGATAACAAAATTTTGCTTTATCTTCTGTAAGAGAGATAACATAAAATTGATGTGGATTAATAGCCAAAGGCGATATCATGGTGCTACTTAATAATAACATTAAATATCATAGAAACCTATCAAAGTATATTTTTTTTTGTGATAAAATTTCAAGGTGTCCTATTTTTAATGTTAGCTTTTATTGTATAAGACGAACAAGTTAATAATTATTTCGTTTTAGGGGAGTCTTGGAGAGATAATGATTATGTTCCTTTTTTCTTGCTGCTTAATGAATTTTTTGCGTTTACTTATATACTAATATTATTATTATCGTTTTTAACGTAAACCAAAAAAGAAAGAAAAGTATTAATTCCCTATTTTGAATTTACTTTTATTAATGTCCTTAGGTATCTTAATTATATTGTTTAAGACTAATTTTCTTTTTCGCTTGTATTTAAAGACAAATTCCTTTTACAAAATAAAGACAATAAACGAATTAATGTCTTTTCTAAAAATATACAAACATTTTTCAGGTTTTTACCTCTTTCGTTAATTTTCTATTATAATTTAGCGTTACAAATACAGTACAAAATGTATATAAAAATTTATATGACAAGGATAATCGTCATTGTGGTGCGACAGCAAAATACTTTTTATCATGCAAATAGAATCAAAACAATACGGGACTTGACAAAGAAAAAACACATATATTGAGGTGCTAAAGAAAAAGTTAAAGTTGGCAATTAAAGGGGAATGAAAGACAAGAAATAGGCGACACATTACAACATTGTATGCGTGCATTTAAATATCACCTTTGCATGGTTCAAATTAATATAAAAGTGACGGTTTAATAATATAAAGAAGAAAAAAAATTTTATATATTAATAGTAATAACATTAAAAGATTTATTACATTTGAATTAATGTGGAAATTTTGAAATTATGTTTGAATGACTAAGTTTCTGGAGGGTAATTACTTGGAGAAATAGAATAATTATTAATAAATGTTGATTTAATTACATAACAAATAAGCATTTTCTATTACTTGCTATTTGATTGCAGTAAATTTCATGAAACTATTAAATAATTGAATTAACATCAAATTTATAATTATACTCAGTGTAGTGATAGAAGAAAATAAAATGGAATCAACCAAATAATTATCATAATCACGTCATCTTATCTTCAGCTTGAATTAAAAATCCTAGAAGTTATTATTTTTTTTTATCAAACTTTTCTCATCTTAACAATTTTTGGTTGATATTTTTGTGTTTTCAAGGTAAAATGTATTATTAGGACTAGGATGACGTCCGTCCGTACTCTAAGTTGAAAACGCCCCGCAAAATACATCGCAGTGCTTAGCGAGTTACCTCGCATACGTAATGCTTTACTTTGCGCTTACGGGGTGATTGCGGAGTTATTTTTTTATTGAATGTTGTCTGGCGTAATTGTCAAAACCGGAAACTTCAAATTTCGCAGAATTTTAAATATATTCGAAATTACAGAAAATTTCGGAATTTAAGCGATTTTTCGGGTTTATATAATATCACGGTTTTCAAAAATTATAAGGTCGTCGGAAAAATTTTCCAGACGGAAATGTGCTTATTTAGAAAAGAACTTCACAATGGCACCCAGGGGTTGGTCAGGTTCAAATTCACCAAATGCCAAATTCACTAAAATACGGCAAATGCCAAAAATGTCAAACGCCAGATTTGCTAATCGCCAAATGCGCCAAATTTGCCAGATTCGCCAAAAGCAAATTGCGCCAAGGGTTAAATGTGCCAAATGTGCCATATTTGCCAATGCTAATTGCGCCAAAATGAAAAATGATTGAAAATGAATGTGAGGGTTCTGAGGGTTGCCGTGCGTGGTGTTTCAACTTAGAGTGCATCCTTAAAACATCGCAATTAAGCGATTTCAACTTCCTGCTTCGAACGTCTCAACCGATTTTTAGGGTGTGCATTTACGTAAAAGCTTTTAAGAGAGTGTGAAAAATTGTTGAAAAATGGGAAATTTTTGTTAAAAAATGACGATTTTTAAGGGTTTTTTGAGTTTTCCGATTTTTCTCAAAAGTTTTCATGTAAAAATGTGGGTCTTTTTGTATTCTCTCTAGCGGCACTAAATGCGGCACTCCAGCGACACGTTTTCTTCTAACAGTGTAATCATCAAAAAACAGAAGAATAAAAAAATATTTTTTCCCTTTTTTTTACTTTTTCGATATTTTCGTGTTTTCTGAAAAATGTCTGATTTTTCACAGTCTTAAAAGTTTTAATCCAAACAGACACCCTAAAAATCGGTATGAAAAAAATCTTTATGAACTTCATCGAGATATTCGTTCAAACAAAATGGTCTTTTTAAATGAGTAAAAAACTAAAATATTAAAAGCAATGAATTAGCGCCAGCAGGCAAATTCGGAGTTTTGGGTGAACACGCACGTTCTTAAAAAAAATATAGCAAGGCAATTTCATACCCATTTCGCATTTAATCATTGCCATCATTTTGCTTTGCATTCGATTGATTATTATCGTGTTTTTCTGATTCACCACCGTCTTGAATTGTGATATCTGATAATTGTTCGAAAAATTTCATATCCGAAAAATTTTGATGTTCGAAAAATTTGATGTCCGAAAAATTCTATGTTCGAAAAATTTTATGTTCGAAAAATTTTGATGTTCGAAAAATTTTGATGTTCGAAAAATTTTGATGTTCGAAAAATTTGATGTCCGAAAAATTTTGATATTCGAAAAATTTGATGTCCGAAAAATTCTATGTTCGAAAAATTTTATGTTCGAAAAATTTTGATGTTCGTAAAATTTTGATGTTCAAAAAATTTTATGTTCGAAAAATTTGATGTCCGCGAAATTCTATGTTCGACAAATTCGAAAAACGCACTTTAATATTTTTTGTAATTATATTTAGAGTCTTTAATTTAAATTGGCCATGATCAAAATTGGCCACCTTTTTGAATTTCGGTAAATTTGAAAATAAAAAGCATTGCTTTCTCATGGAGGATCATTGTAATCTTAAATTTAAAGAGTCTTTTATCATTTAAAATCAAAATATCGAGAATTAAATCGATATAGATAGTTTTAAATTAAGTTTTAAAATATGTCCAAATTTTGACTTAAAAAAATGAAAATAACCCCATTTTTGAATTGAATTATTTAAATGCAAATATGTAAGGAACCTAATTTTTTTTCTTACATATTTCAAGATTACAGTGTTAGCTTTAAAACAAGCTAAAATATACTTAATTATCTTTAGTTTTAACAAAGTTATTACTAAAAACGTGTGATATGGAATTGATTTAAATTGGCCATATGGATGGATTTAAATTGGCCACCTTCTAAAAATCAAGAAAAATAATAGATAAAACTGTTTTTTCTTTATATTTTCACTTGTAAGACACCAGAAATATTTAGCACAAATAAAAAGCTTTCAATTAATATGAAATTAATCAAAATATTTACAATGGTAGTAGGATTTTAAAAAAAATTAAATAAACCAATGTAATTACACAATAATTAACACTTCTAGGTATTTTTACATAAACAAATTGGTTTTTTTATGAATAAAATCATATAATTTATTTATTTTAGACAAAATCTTTGGAAAAATAAAATAAAAAAATTATGAACCACATATTCATAAATTTTCCATGCAAAGTTGACCCAAAATTCGAGTTGGCCAATTTAAATCAGAACACTGGCCAATTTAAATCAATGGGTGGCCAATTTAAATCAACCTTATTTTCCATTATTTTTCCTATTTTCATTAACATATCGTTAGATATCCTTATTTTAACCATGATTCATTTATGATCTTTTAAACCCAAGATCAATGAATTTGCTCAATTAGATCAAAATTTATAGCGAAAATAAAAATCGATTTTCAAATTTTAAATTTAAAATTCAAATTTTTATTGAAATAAATGTTTAAACACCATAGAAAGTTGGAGTAAAATTAATAAACTCGAAAAAAATCATTTTGAGCGCACAAAAAATAAAAAGCAAAAAAAAATTTTTTTTAAATATTTTTCAATTTTTTTTTTTTTTTTAAAATACGAAAACATGGGGTTTTTCAAAAAATAAAAAATTTTCTTGAAAAAAGTATGAGCTTTAAGCCTTTTGTAATTATCAAAATCTTAGTTTTAAGAGAAAAATTCGATAAAAAAAGTAGTGCCGCAATTTAGTGCTGTACAGTACCGCGCTCAAGCACTAAATGCGGCACTCCAGCGGCACGTTTTCTTCTAACAGTGTAATCATCAAAAAACAGAAGAAAAAAAAATATTTAAAGTATAACCAATTTTTTCCTTTTTTTACTTTTTGATATTTTCGTGTTTTCTGAAAAAATTCTGATTTTTCACAGTCTTAAAAGTTTTAATACAAACGGACACCCTAAAAATCGGTATGAAAAAAATCTTTATGAAATTCATCGAGATATTCGTTCAAACGAAATGGTCTTTTTAAGGAAATCGATTCGCTTTCATGACTCATATTGAATTTAAATGAGTAAAAAACTAAAATATTAAAATACACTTATGATAATGTTTATATCACTTTTTCACCTATTTTTTTAATTCTTTTCATGATAATATTATACGAAAATATCTGTTATTATTAAATACAATCAAAGCATACCCTCATACACACACAATTTTATACATGTGCTAATAAAAATATCACACTCATTTGAATAAATAATCAGTTTAATCTGATAAGCATTACGAAAAAAAGAAAAAATACTTATATTTTAATATGTTAATATAATTTCATACAGTGAATGTGAGTTAAGGAAAAAAAAGGAATAAAACAATAATGAAATTCTAGGTAATAAACTGGAAAAAAGCTGCAATGACATAAATTTATACCTACTGTGTTTGCATTTAATGTGCAAAGTCATATACATTATTTCTTCTTATTATTTTTATTATTGTTATATGATTTTTATTTTTACACCTAACTTACAATCGTGTCGTGATTTTTTGAATTTGTTTACTTATTTACCCACGAATTAAGTTTTACAATATTCACTGATCATGACGATAATAAACGTTTTAGATTCATTCCATTTGACAGAAAGCTGGATTTAATTAAGTGCTTATTTAGATGTATAAGAAAGAAAAAATCGATATAAAAAGTATGATTTGATGATTATTTTATTCTAAGCAAATGAAAATTTTTTCTTAATATTATTAAAATGAGTGCGCTGTGAGTTGAAGTAATTCCGAAACTTTTCCACACTGTTATACACAGGCAACCTTAAGGTCTTTGAGTTGGAATCTATTTTTTTTAACATAGTTTTATGTTTTCCAAAAGTTTGAAGAAAATCGAACTGCAAATCGTCAGAAAGACATTTGACGGTAATTTCATAGCGGGATTTCCTAGCAATTTGAAGTTCAGCAAAGATGAAGCTCGAAAAATTCTCTCCAACTTTGTTTCAAGTCATTTTTACCTAAATCTCAAGATAAAAGGTAAAATTTGTTTTAGATTTTTTTTTTTTGAATCAAAAAAATTCTCGTCGTTAATGTATAATCGTCA
Source organism: Culicoides sonorensis (assembly GCA_900002565.1). NCBI lineage: Eukaryota > Metazoa > Arthropoda > Insecta > Diptera > Ceratopogonidae > Culicoides > Culicoides sonorensis. Next base: position 1,012,993 of record LN483471.1, on the reverse strand, counting down.
GCGACGATAAGCAAGGACGGGTAATTTACAGTGTGTCAATCAATATTAAATATTAAAAAAGAATCTTTATAAAATTTGACAAACTCCTATTTAAAATCACATTTTAGAAACTTTTTCAGATTCTTTGTTCATCATTTGCACCACCAAAACCCACATTACCATTTTCATAATAAAAAATTATTACGTTAAAATAACTCAGTTAATAAAAAATGTACTCCTACTAACATTATCCAACACACTTTTAAATTATATACCATAAAATCGTAATCTAACAATTTAATTACATAATCTAGTTCAAAACCAAAAGCCTATGTAAGTACCACGACCGTTAAATATACTGAAATAATAATGATAATAAAAAACTGAGAAATTCTGATATTAAAATGGTTCAAAAAGTACATCAAAATAATTAAATTTAGCATTGCAATCATTTTTCCATAGAGCTGAGTGACTCTTGAAAAATTTGAGCTCAAAAGTGCATTTTTATTATGAAATGGAGAAAAAAATAGGAAACCAGTAATATAACAATAACGAAAATGTGTATATAAGTTTAATTTAAGTTGAGTGAGGTAAAATAAAAGAATATTACAGCAATTACCTTCAATAAAATGAGTTTCCTTAATTTTATTTATTGCATGTATGAACTTTTGAAAAAAAAAATATGAATGCAAATTATATATTTTTTTTAACTTTTTTTATTAGTGTTCCAATACAAAATCTTAATCAATTTTCTTTGTTAAACTAGTTTTTGTTCGAAAATTGTAAAAATTGAAATTCAGAGTCTTGAAAAAAATTCTTCAAAATAATTCCAGTTTCCATCACTATTTTTCAAGTAAAATCATTGATTTACTTAATTCATAGCAAAATATCATAATTATTTTACTTTTATTTAATTTTTATCAAAAAAAAAATTAGGTTGCCGCAATTTCAGACTACAATAAGGCGTTTGATGCAGCATTTATAAGTTTTTTGTATGTCAATGCCTGCACTGCAAACAAAAAATGATACAATTAATAAACAGACACAAAAGTTTTTCATGTTACAAAGTGTTTTGGGAAAATATCCATGGGCGACATGTGTTTTAATAAATAAGCTATTTGAAAAGTAAAAAAAAAAACCCTTTTAAAAATTATGATTTCTGAGGAGGTGTTTATTTGTTTTTACATAATTATTATTATAGACATAGAATATAAAAATTAACAGAAAATTATATTTAACAATTTGGTAAATTTGTTGGATTTTGACATGGGAAATACAAATATTTATTCAATCATGCTTATTATTTTATCATTAGTTTTTATTGTGAAATAATATTCGTTTTTGTAAAAATAAAAATGTACAAAAAGGAGGTTGTCTGTCTGTTAACCTTTGAAATTAAAATTATTTGGTTCTTAGAAGAAATGAAAGAAAAACTGGTGATACATCAAATATTTTCACCACTACCTCCATCAGCTCAATTACGGCAAATGATTGATGTTCCATCCATGAAGGTGAGAAGAAGTCAAGCTGCAATATTTTATGTGTTTCATTTACTGACAGGTCGGCTAGTTAGTCCCGAATTATGCTCATTTCTCACCAATCGCCAACATGATGAGGGATTCAAAAGAGCTTCTCAACATTTCGATGTATCTTCCTTGTATCAAGACAGCAGTTTCTGGCACTCATGAAGTCGTTTTCTGATGGCCAGCTCTAGTAAGATGACATTGTCATCTTTCTCAGGTGAGTGATAAAACTTTTTAATTTGTCTTGGCCCGTAGCTGGTGTGTTTTTTGTTTTTATTTGTCTCGTTTATCAGCTGTTTGTGGAGGGTCAAGTCCAATTACATGATGAGCCATTCAGTGGGTAATGATAACAATTAAGCCTTAGAGTTGCGTCAGAGATTAAATTTAATATCAAAATGCACTTTTACAGACCATATATTTTTACTTAATATATTTTCATAAAGTTTCATACATTTCATAAATTGAATGTTTTTTTAGGTAAATTGACAAGATAATAATAGACATTATAATTTTTTTTGTCTCTCACTTTTTCTCCGGATTGTCACGTTAAACCAATGTAGCTAAAACACCATTTTTTGTTTAAAAGAAAATTCAATATTCTAATAACTACTTAATGAGGCTTGAAATATAATTTTTTATGATTCTTATAAAAATGTATTTCATAGCCTTTTAAAAATTTATCATAATTTTATTATGGATTTATTGACGAGGATCAAAACAAGGTTTTTCGTCAATAGAATTAATAAATAGTTTTTTGATAACCTGAAAAAAAAACACGCGCGTCATTTTCACAGTTCACTTAAGTAACATTTAAATATATCAAGTTCAAACACATAACTTATCGTATCAAGTCTTGTACATTAAACATTGATCGAAGTAAAAAAGGAATAAAATTAATTTATTTAAGATTGTTATTTTTTCAATTTTCTTTTATTAGATTACTTTTCTTCTTTATTTCATTATATTATTCTTCGCCTCTTTCCTAAATTCACATAAAAGAGGTATAGGAATAAAATAATAATAACACTATTCTACAAATTGGCAAAAATCGAGCCGCAGAGCGGCCACTATGATTTTCAAAAACTATGGACAAAATGTGATCGAACGAGCCCTGATAGAGATCTGCAGCACGTCAGAGACGGTAGTTATCGACATTCGGATTTCGAAGAAATTGAAGCTATTTTAGTGTAGTTGGAGATCTTTATAAAATTTTTTTTCTTTTTTTTTTGGTTTTCATGAATTAATTGAAAATAACAAACGATTATAAGAAGATTTTGTTCCTAGAACTTTTTGCACTTTCGAACTAAAAAGTCAAAAATAAGGCATTACTGAATAGTTAGCAAATGAAATTGAAAGGCCTTATTTTTCACTTTTTAGTGCGAAAATTAAAAAAGTTCTAATAAAAAAATCTTCTTAAAATCGTTTGTTATTTTCAATTAATTCATGAAAACCTAAAAAAACAAGAAAAAAATGTTTATAAAAATCTCCAACTGCACTAAAATAGCTTCAATTTCTTAGAAATCCAAAGCTCGATAACTACCGTCTCTGACGTGCTGCAGATCTCTATCAGGGCTCATTCGATCACATTTTGTCCACAGTTTTTGAAAATCATAGTGGCCGCTCTGCGGCTCGATTTTCGCCAATTTGTAGAATAGTGTAATAATATGATGAAGAAAAGCAAAAAAAAACTATTGATATTTCCCTCCATTGATTATTATTATGGTAATATCTTATATATCTAATGTAGTCATATCGGAAAATCATATAATAATAAAACCAACACCATTTTATAACAAAAAAAATATCGGTAATAGTAATATTTTTTCCACATTGATTGTATTTTGAATTAATATAACTCTCTATAATATATGAATATAATGTGATTTGTTGAATGAAAATTATATGCGAAAAGAAAAGTGGAAAAGAAGAAAAAGCATTGTCGTATTTTTTCTTCGCTATTATTATCACGTTATCAGATTTCTTGGTTTTTAAATTGAAAATCTGAGAGGAAAAAATATGAATTATGTTAATTAAAATTGAATTCTGAAAATTATAATAAAGATATTAAATTAAAAAATACGATGAAATGATGAGATGTTTAAGGGTAGGTCCATATGAATGGGGCCGAGTGTGGAAATCATAGTCTCCGATTTTATTTATACGCTCAGAGTAGAAAGCCCTAATGGTCTCCATCGCAAAAATACCATGGTATATATACTTTTCCCATGGGTTAACCCATTAAGACGTATTTTATGTTTTAGCTTCAAACCCTGATATCTCCTTTATTTCTTCAGATACAGAAACGTAATTATATTCAAATTGCATCAGCTCGAGGAGACCTACAACTTGTAGGAGAACATTTTTTCCACTTTGGTGGAAAATGTCGGAAAAATCGTGAGAATTAGTTTTTCATCGGGAATTAATGGGTTAACCCGGTCTTCTCCATCGCCAAATTTTTTATAAAATGAAAGCTCTATTTCCTATCTATATTTGCTCCATACATCATTTTGATGGAGAACATATAGAAATATGAGAAAAAAGCCTCACAAAGGCGGTCACATTTGAGTTCTACGTATATTCACCATATAAAAGTAAAAAATTTCCTGTTAATTCAGTTAATAATCGGAATGGTCAGTTTTAGATACGAAAAATCTATAATATTTTCAAAAAAAAAGTAACTTAGATTAATTATTTAAAAAAAAAATGAATTCTGAATAAAATCCAATTTTTCAGATTTTTCCTCAATTTTTCACTAAAGTTAGTAAATTTTTAACTTTTATATGGTGAATATACGTAGAACTCAAATGTGACCGCCTTTGTGAGGCTTTTTTCTCATATTTCTATATGTTCTCCATCAAAATGATGTATGGAGCAAATATAGATAGGAAATAGAGCTTTCATTTTATAAAAAATTTGGCGATGGAGAAGACCGGGTTAACCCATTAATTCCCGATGAAAAACTAATTCTCACGATTTTTCCGACATTTTCCACCAAAGTGGAAAAAATGTTCTTCTACAAGTTGTAGGTCTCCTCGAGCTGATGCAATTTGAATATAATTACGTTTCTGTATCTGAAGAAATAAAGGAGATATCAGGGTTTGAAGCTAAAACATAAAATACGTCTTAATGGGTTAACCCATGGGAAAAGTATATATACCATGGTATTTTTGTGATGGAGACCATTAGGGCTTTCTACTCTGAGCGTATAAATAAAATCGGAGACTATGATTTCCACACTCGGCCCCATTCATATGGACCTACCCATTTTATTTATTATTTAGCTTTAATCTTAAAATTTTTCATCATCAACATGAAAAACAATACTTATTTTATAAATTTATAAGGTAATAATCAATTAATTTGTTATTTTAAATATTAAATTTATTTAAATATTGTGAGCTTAATTTTCTTTATTTTTAGCACTTTATTTTGTCTTCAATATTTTTACACTTTTTTTTCTGCTAAAAATCAAGGAACACATTTTAATTGATACTTTTATATTTCTTCTATTTTAATTTTGTTTCACTTAATTATTTATTGTGGTTTTAACAGCACTATTAATTATTTTAATATTTCGACTCACGTATTTTTAAAAATTCCATTCACATTTGACAATCAAAACCAAAACAATGCAAACGGTTTGCATGTATCCCTTAGGTTCCGGTAAAAATCTTATATCAATTGTTTATAAAACAATTAAAGGACAATTTACGAAAAAAAAGATTTAAATTTTAATAAATTTAGTTTAATGTTTTTAATAATTATTTTTTTATTAATTTTTCTATATTTTAAACATTTTTGTTTAATCTAACACTTACAAAGATTGAAAATCATTGAAAATTTGTTTGGTGTACAAGGGGTTTTTTTTTGTTGTACTTTATTCCATCTTTCGATGATATTGTATTTATTATATTAAAGGGCAGGTTTTTTGGTTGACTCTTGTTTTTTTTTCACTTTAATTTTTATTTTTCACTTTAATTTTGTTGTTGTTTTTTTTTTAATTAGAAGTTACTTTTCACGTATTCAGTCAATTTATTTTTAAATATTGCTAAGTTCATATCACAGTAATTTATCACTTGTGCCATTTCATTAAACATATTAACACCATTGTATATCACAGAATTTTGACCCATATTTGATCGTGACGGTGGTGGCCTTAAATTGGCTGCATTTCTCAGTCTGTATGGTTGAGATTCACTTACTGTTATAAAAAATTGATTTAGGTAGTCGGGAAGCAATTTCATTCTTATTTTATATATTAAAAGTAACACATTAAAATTAATTCGTTGTTTAATACTCATAATATTGCACTGTTGTAACATTACTGACGATGATGTTAAGTAGTCAGATCCTGTAATTATTCTTAAGGCTTTGTTTTGAACTCGTTGTAATTGGGTCATTTGGCCATCGTTACACAAAAATAAGACAGAACTACAATAATCAACGTGTGGCGCAATAATGCTTTTATATAGCAATAATCGGGTTTCGTAATCAAATTTTTTTTTGTTTCTTCGTAGGAAACCAACTTTTTTATTCATTTTCTTAATTATATGACTAGTGTTACTCTTGAAATTCAATTTTTTATCAATTATTACTCCTAAATACTTAATTTCTTCGACCACTTCAAGTTGTTGTTGGTTAACTTTTATCACAGTATTGTTGCTATCAGTGTTTCCTATTATCATCACTTTGGTTTTGCTTATATTTAACATTAATTTGGACATCACAAGAAATTCATATATTTTGTTCATATCACAGTTAATTAATTCAATGGCTTCATCTTTAGTATCACAGGCTTTCCACAGGAGAACATCGTCTGCGAACAAATTAATATCACAGTAAGTTACATAATTCACAATATCATTAAAAAATAGGTTGAATAGTAAGCAAGATAGTGGAGTTCCTTGCGGTATTCCTATTTTCACATCGATTTCGTCTGATATTGCACTTCCAAATACTGTAAACTGTTTTCTTCCTTGAAGCCAAGATTCAAACCAATTTAATACTGTTCCCCGTATGCCGTACATTGAAAGTTTTTTCAGTAACACGTCTCTGTCCACCGTCTCAAAAGCTCGTTTAAGATCGAGGAAGACAGCCACTATCACTTTCTTTGAATCTATCATCATCTTCCACTTATTAATAACTAAATTCAAAGCTGTTTCACACGAATGGTCTTCTTTAAACGCGGATTGAAAACGGGACAATATATTATTTTGTTTCATAAATTTTTCTAATTGATATTTGACGACAGTTTGTGTTACTTTATCTATCACAGGTGCTTTATTTATAGGTCTCATATTTTCAGCTCTAAAAGTATTTTTTATCTTAGGTATAGGAGTAACAATAGTGAATTTGAAACAATCAGGGACTCTACCACATATTAAACTTTCATTAATGATATGAACAAATAAATTACCATACACATCAATAAAATCTTGTATTACAGGGACATTCACATTAAAAATACCACTTTTTGATTTCATCTTATTTAAAATATCACAGATTTGTTCGATGTTTGTTAATTCAAATTGAGACCATAATTCAGTAGTTGTAGTGTTGGTAATACTGTTAAAAATCACATGTGGAATGGTATTATGAATGTCATTTACACTTTCGACAAAAAATTCATTCAATTTATTACAAATAATTTTCGCATCTGATATCACTTGGTCTCCAAATTTAATTTGGTTTGGAGGCTCATTTTTACTAGTCGTGAATGTTTTTAAAATTTTCCATAACTTTGTTGGATTTTTTGAATGTAGCACTATTTGATTTTTTATATCATTGTTTTTACACTGGTTTAGTTTTTTATTATATATATTTCTCATATAACGGTACTCAGACCAACTTTCATTAGTTCCAAAATAACCTGCCCTTTGCTGTGCTGCATTTCTTTGATTTCTTAGTATTTTTAGTTCACTATTATACCACTTTTTAGAGTAGTCTATGTTTATTGATTTTTCCTTAAGTAATTCATTTACACTACTAATTATGCAGCTATTTATTTGATCAAATTTTTCATTCATGTTCATTTGTTCTATTTGTGTTACACTAAGTTTTTGTTCAATTTTATTTAAAAATGATATTTTATCATAGCATGACCAATCTGTGATTTTTTTTGTTTCATAACTTTTCGTTTTATTTTCATGGCATATTATTAATGTTTTATGATCAGCAATTTGATCTTCAGTGTCTAATACTACACGTGATTGATTTTCACTAGTAAAATAATGATCAATGATTGTTTTTGAGTTTCTTTCACACCTTGTAAATTCGTTTACTTTTTGAGTCATATTATATGATTTTGCAATATCTAATAGTTTTTGTTTGTATATACACACAGAGTTTTGATGCACATTTATATTGAAGTCGCCAGACATTTTCAGATTCATTGAGGTATTACTGTTTTCTTCTAATATTTCATCCAACTTATTTAAGAACTCGATATGAGATGAGTTCGGGGAGTGATACACAAATAACCACCGACCTCGTATTGCTTCATTTAAAAAGTCAATCACAATCACATTATTAAAATGAAAAACATAATCATTAACAACTTGATACTGAATATTTTTTTTCACGTATATGACAACACCTGCTGTATGTGTTGATATTGAATTTGATCTAATTGTTGTGTAACCGTCTAATTGTATTTCACTATCATCAATCATATTTGTCACATGTGATTCTGTACAACACATGAATAACGGAAATATTTTATGTATTAACATTTCTACTGCAGTCAAATGCAACAATAAACCATTTACATTAGCGCACAGTCCATTCTTTGTTTGCTATTTATTGTATCTTAATTTTTGACGAACACTATCTTGTTTTTTATTAAATATTGGACAATAATAACTCCATACTGGATGATTTACTGGCATATTTAATCCATATTTTTCATTTTTTCGTATACAATTTATACATTTATAAGTTTCACTTTCACATATTTTTCCAACATGGGATTCACTACACAATGGACATATTTTATCGTTGTCAGGTAATTCACACTCAGTCGAAATATGATCGAACGCCTGGCACTTATAACAACGTTTATCTGGTAATAATTGATAACAACGGACACTATTCCACATAATAAATAATTTCTTTTTTTTCATAATTTTTTCTAATGTATCACAATCGGTTTTTAATATCACAGTAAAATAATTCTTTTGTTTCGTAACAACTTCATTTATTTGATGAATAATGACAGTTGAATTTTCGTTAAAAACATCTGGATTTTGTACTTTTAAGTTACTTATGATTTCACTATCTTCCATATATTCATCTAATCCAACCAATTTAACTAATGGCACTATTTCTTTTGGTAAATTTACTTCAAAATCATTATTTTCATGTGAATTAATTTTTGACTTAATGACACTCATTGACTCTTTATCATTGCAGTGCAATATAATATTTCCTTTTGATGTTTGTCTAATATTTTTGACAGGATCTACACGGGGATCTAACATTTTTTTTATATTTGTAATAATGGTTGGAATTTAAAACATCTTTTGGTTTGATAACTAATATTAGGGGTATCTTGTGTTGGGGATCAGGTCTCCGATTTCAGCGAAACTTTCCAGATCGCTTAATTAGGTCAAAATGAGACTTTTTTGCCCTATAAAAAATTTTTTTTTTAGAACAAAAAACGCGTTCCATCTTTATTTGAAAATATAGCGTATATAAGGTAGATTTGCTTGATATAGGTACGTATTAAAGAAAAAAAATATACTAAAAATCTAAGGTTTTTCAATTAAATGAAGTGTTGATCAGTTAATTTAAATGAAAAACAATGAAATATTATAAATTTACTATTCATTTATAAAAATTTTGCTTGTCGCCAAGTGCACTGATACGTAGAATCAAGTAAATCCACCTTATAAACGCTATATTTTCAAATAAAGATGGAACGCGTTTTTTGTTCTAAAAAAAATTTTTTTTATAGGGCAAAAAAGTCTCATTTTGACCTAATTAAGCGATCTGGAAAGTTTCGCTAAAATCCGAGACCTGACCCCCAACACAAGATACCCCTACTAATATAGGGTCTAAATCTTGTTTACTTTTATATAAATCACTTGATAAGTTTACTCGTAATTGTATGTTTTTGTTTACTTTTTTGTTGGTACTGTTATCATTGTTTACATTGGGTGAATCTTGCTCACTAGACCAGGTTTTTATCACTTCATTGTATTTACGTTTTTTGTTATTATTGCTATTCAATTGCATATTTCACACTGGGGTCGTAGGAATGTTTACGTTTTTTTCAATTCATTTATAGTTTTTTCTTGAGATGTAATTGTTTTTGTATGATCTTGAATGATTTTTTCTAATGTTTTAAGTCTTCCGGATATATCAGTCAGTTGTTGAGCTAACTCAACACACTGATCACAGAACCACATTAAATTTTTACTGGTCAATGTTGCTGCTAGTACAGTCTTATTGACATTTTTAACACAGGAAAAATGAAAATTTTTTAAACACATTTTGCATGAGATACTTGATGGCCCACGCGCGGATTCCATCAGTTCCATGCAACAACAGCTACAAACTGTCATTTTTGATTAAAACTTTCACTTTTTTAAAGGTTTTTCTCATAAAAAATCAAAGATTTTTATTAACGATTTTAAAAACAAAACAACAATTGATATACGTCAACTGTCAACTGTTTAGCTTTGATAATACAAACATCTTTAATGCAAACCAACTTAAATTTGCATCCATTTCATCAGTTGCATTTATGACATCTTGCAAATATTCTTTCATTTCATTTAAAAAAGTTTCACAACATTCTTTATCCAAATTGTACCATTTTATCGTTTATCGCAGAAGCTCGTTTGATTGGAACCTGCTTCAGTTTTTACTTGATTTGGAGTTCTGCCAACACTAAACGATGCTGAGTTGTAACTTGTTCACCTAATATAACTTTGCAATCACGCAGCATACGCCGCATTTCATTACTACACACAAGATAATCAATTTGGGTTTGATGTCTGCCACTGCAATACCCTGATAAAAAAAAGATTTCTTCCTAAGCAACTGCATGGTTAGTAATACACTAAATATCATTACTGATACGGTAACAAAATTGAATACTATATCACTAAATTTTATTACCTATTTGGTAATGATTTTTAGTGATACAGTAAACGTTTGTTAGTCAATTTGTATTAAACAGTGGTTCACAATTATATACCTTCGTAAGTTCGTTGGTATATTCTGTATGTGCATATGTGTATAGTATCGTACGTATGTGTGTAGTATCGTGTACGAAATATGCCGATATTGTCATACAGTTTTGGCTCCATGGCAGATTTTTTAATAAAAATTAGGACGGAGATACCATTCTTTGATTTGTGATATCTCAAGAAAGAAATATCATAGAAATAAAAAAAAATATGTTTTGGAAACAACAGAAAAACATTTTTAAGAATCTAATACAACATTTTTATTTATTTTGTTAAAAAAATTTGAGTTTTAGAGCGAAAGATCAGAAAAATATGGCGTAGAAAAAATTTTGAATAAGTTTTGGAAACAACAGAAAAATATTTGTAAGAATTTTTTACAACATTTTAATTTTTGTAAAAACATTTGAGTTTTAGAGCGAAAATTGTAAATTTTTCATATAAATTATAAGAAATTGATGCAAACCAAACAATATGGTTGAACACTCATGCTGTTGCTGATTCATACAGGTGTCTTGCATTACTCAAATGTTTGATACGCATTAAAATTTATTTTCTTAAATTTAGTTTTAAAATAACGCGCTTTTTAAATCGAACAAATAAATTTTAACAAGTTGCTTCTTGAAATTTTTAATATTAAAACATTGAATATTTTTCAAAAATTAAATGCAATATTATTATATTTTTAGAATTTATTTTTAAAATCATAAACTGAGAGTTTGTTACAATTTCGAGAATGAAAAAAGGATCTTTACTGATTGCATAAAGAAACATTCTTTTAAACATTAATTTATCATGATAATTTCGGGATTTAAAACAGATCAGTATAAAAAGTTGATTTAAAAATGTGGAAAATAATAATAATTGTTGAAAAACAATTAATTTATTATAAAAAACTTGCTCTCACAATCGGCAAATTTGAATTTTTTCCCCAAAAGTTATATTATGGTTCTTAAAATTACAATCAGATTTTTTTAGGAGATATCAAAAGTCAATGCAAGGATACTTAGAATGGTATTTAGCAGGCGCGGAGCTAGATCAAATTATCGAGGGGGCAAAAAAAAATCGGCCTAGTTTCAATTTTTTTTTGACAAAATTTTGTAGGTTTTTTCTTATTATCCAAGGATTCAAATGAGCTCTTAAACATAATTTTTGCTCAGTAGATTACGAAAATTTTTTAACATCCTGCATAAATAATTTTTGGATATAAAAAAGTACAAACTTGCAGCTATCATTTTCGACCATCCTTTTTGGATTTTTGGATGAAAATTATTTGGAATTTCGGATACTGTATAAAAATAAATTTGAACTTTTTTTTCTATCCAAAAATAATTTATTAGTTTTCGCTCGAAAATTATTTACATTTCTGTCAATTATATCACTTTAATATGAATTTATGATTTATTTTCTAAAAGGGGCTAAGCCCCCTCATGCCTCCCTCGTAGCTCGGCGCTTGGTATTTAAAACTAGTATACAAAGTTATCTTTAAATTTTGTCGCATAAAATAATTTCGAACTTTTTAATATTTGTTTATATTTTTTTTTTATTTTTCAACTTTTACATAAGACAATTTAATAAATTATTTTGTTCGATTTAAAATTGCGCCATTTTGAATTTTTCATCCATTTGAGTAATGCAAGGCACTTGTATGAATCAGCAAAAGTATGAGTGTTTAACCACATTGTTGGCTTGCATCTTATAATTTGTATGAAAAATTTACAATTTTCGCTCTAAAACTCAAATTTTTTTACAAAAATTGAAATGTTGTATTAGATTCTTAAAAATGTTTTTCTGTTGTTTCCAAAACATATTTATTTTTTTTTCTATGATATTTCTTTCTTGAGATATCACAAATCAAAGAATGGTATCTCCGTCCTAATTTTTATTAAAAAGTCTGCCATGGAGCCAAAACTGTATGACAATATCGGCATATTTCGTACACGATACTACACACATACGTACGATACTATACAAATATGCACATACAGAATATACCAACGAACTTACGAAGGTATATAATTGTGAACGATTGTTTAATACAAATTAACTAACAAATATTAGTGTATCACTAAAAATCATTACCAAATAGGTAATTAAATTTACTTATACAGTAAACAATTTTGTTACCGTATCAGTAATGATATTTAGTGTATTACTAACCATACAGTTGCTTAGGAAGCAATCGAAATTTTTTACGTATACGTAAAGAGATGTTTTTGCTGTTTCTGGAAAATTGTGTTGATAAATGATAAACCGAATGATTTGAAAAAGTTCAATATGTCCTCGTCCTCCTCATTCCTTTACCGAAAACCATACCTCATGACTTTCTTCGAAACCAACATTTGAACTCCCTACATGACCATTCAAATCACCACCAATAAAAACCAGCTCATTTGATGGTATTTCTTCCACAATTTTTTCAAAGCTTTCCAAAATTCCAATTTTATCAATCGACTGCAGTTTACTTTAGGAGCATAGACGCTTATTATATTCCACGTTTGATCTTGCACAACTGTTTTACACGGCAAATTCAAAACTTGCCGTATTGTTGCCGTATTTGTTGCACTTTTTGCCGTACTACGGCAACAATACGGCAACATTTTTAAAAAATTTTTTTTCAAGTATTTTAGTTAAAAAATGTAGGGTAAGTGTTCAGATGGGTTTCTCTTTAATTTTCATTATTATTAACTCATTCGACGCCGCTCCTAGAAATAATGAGTTTTGAACAAAAAGTTCTTCTACGATCTATTCTTTAAGTAAAAATGAACAACTTTCTCTTCGATGAAAATTTCAGGTTTCATATAAAAATTTTACAGGAGAGCCAAAATAAAATACGTATAAGTGCTACACAAATACATACAGAAATCTTGTACGAGAATGAAAAAAACGCGATTTTTCTTAAAAGTTTAGCTCATAATTTTTTAGCCTTTAGTTTAAATTCAAAAACCATGCAACTATTTGTTACAAAACATCTTAAATTAAGACTCTAAAAAAGATTGACAAAGAAATTTTTTGATATGAACGAGAAAAGTGACCTGAAAGTAGGTGTTGCATTGACGCAACGGATGACGCGAATGAGTTAATGAAAAATTTTCAAATTCAAAAGTTTTAAATTATAATTTCTCATAATAAATGCAATTTGTTTTCATAAAAATTGTTCTATTTAATAAAACAATACTTTTTAGGTTGAATTATCAATCGAAATACCTAAAAATATTCTATTAATTGCACTATAATCGATGAAAATAAAAAGACAGTGAATGTACCTTAAAGTGAACCCAGTAATTCCAATGCGTGAACCCTGTATTTTTACAAGCAAAAAACGATTGAAATCAAGTTTATTCAAAAATTCAAAAAATTTCCACGAATTTCCCGGAAAATTGTGAAAAAAAATATATTTTCAGAATCCCCTCAACCTAAGCTACAACTTTGCCCAAGACACCAAAGACCTAACACGAACATGAAAAAAAAAAATTTTTTTCAATACACATGAATTCTCTTAACAGAATGTGGTTACATCGACTTAAAAACCAGAATTGTTGTAAATTAACATTGAATACAGTAAAAATTCCAATCAAGGATACGAAATTTTTAAATTGTATGTTAACAAAACAATAAAATTTCATCCGACTTTTTAACTTATGCGATAAATTAAAAAAAAAAGGAAAATTATGGAATTTAAATACACATAAATTAAAAATAACTCAAATTTGAATTGTTTTTTCGGTGAAGAGTAAATTATTTCTATAGAAATAAATCTGAAAATGGATACAAATGAAAATTTTTGAATATCTGGATCATGAAATGAGTTATCTTTCTTGATAATCATAAATTAGTAGAAAAATCTTTAAGAGGGAATACCGGAATTCGACATTATGAGAAGGAATAGTGAGATTTTACAGGAATTCGAACAATTTAATGACTAAGAATGTCAGGAAACCCTTGATAAACTAACAGAAAGTGATATTAATGATATTTTAATGAAAAAAATGATGATACATCGTTTGGGTTAAATTCAGAGAATGGAAATTCTAGTAATGAGTCTTTGGAAGTCATTCATGGGCCTTTGGAATTCATTTTTGACATAGTTATACGCGAAAAAGAATATAGTTCCTTAGCTCATTAGGGCATCTATTTGATTTTTTTTTTACAAATTAGTTACGCAGAAATTCAAAAATTATTTTCAAAGGAAAAGAATAAAAATTTCCCATGAAATAGATAATGTTTTCTTACAAATTATTCCCAATATATGAAAGTAAAAAAAATTGAACATTATAACAGACAATTTTGAAATGTCCTGATTGAGAATATGTTCTTGTTGAGTAGTTATCGCTGATTAGAATTTTAACTGTAAAACTAAAAAGTAAAAAATTAAAAAATATTTAAAAAAATTCAAATGAAAAGTAAGTTCTTGCCATTATTTAGGAAGTTATTAACTTCAAAAATAAACTTTTATAAAAAGTTCATGGCTAACTAAAAAGTGAAAAAAAAGAAGCTTTCAAGCAAAGTAAAGTATTTGAGATTAAACACAAATTTGTTAAAAGTTGAATTTTGAGTATTAACTGGAAACCAACTTGTTTAAGAATATCAAATTTGGTTGAAGCATTGACAAAACTTTTAAGTGGTTGTGTTTATATTCAACTTCAAAATTCAACTTTTAACAAATTTGTGTTTAATCTCAAATACTTTACTTTGCTTGAAAGCTTCTTGTTTTTCACTTTTTAGCTAGCCATGAACCTTTTATAAAAGTTTATTTTTGAAGTTAATAACTTCCTAAATAATGGCAAGAACTTACTTTTCATTTGAATTTTTTTAAATATTTTTTTTTTGAGTTTTTTTTCTGATTTTTTTGGATAAAATTATATTTTTGTTACTGAAATTATTGAAAAAAAAAATTAAAAATGTTGCCGTATTGTTGCTGTACAATTGCCGTAGAGTTGCGGTGCTACGGCAATAAGTTGCCGTCTACGGCAACAAATACGGCAAGTTTTACGTTTCCTGTGTAATTAACATGAGGCGGTCGCTAACTTTGTTGATGCTTATGATGTTATTGAGTAATTTTTTTGATAAGATAATTCAAACGCCATTTTGCTGATTATTAGATAGATGATAGAAAAGTTTGTTTCTTGTACGCATAAGATGTCTAGCGTCTTTTGTTCATTAAATCTTCAATTTCCATACTTTTAGTCATGCTGACAACATTTAATGTTCCAATTCTAATTAAAGGGAGATCTACATTATTTTCTTTGGATCTACAACCAATGCTTCTTTTGGGTAGCACATACCGTTTCGCCGGCCCCGCTAAATTGTGAAGGTCTTTTACGGGACCCCTACCTATCTTGTGGACATTACGGTGTCCACTACCTAGCCCATCACTTCTAAATTCTTTTCTTTGTCGCTTTATATTTGTTTCAATTAAATAATAATAATGATTTAAATTGTTTTGACGGTTTTGATTTCTCTACCGACTACCATCAGACGTAGAAACCCACAATTTATCTGCGGTGGGAAAGGCGCACTCTAGAGATGTCATCATAATCACAAACTCATCTAGGATGTCATTTATTGCTCGCTCACGGGAGTGGACGCAACTCCATTTGGCTTAGCCTGCTGTCCGATTCCTGTTAAAACTGAAAATTCAACTTTTAAAAACTTTGTGAAGCTGTTATCACAAATATTTTATTTTTCTTTGAAACTTCTTGTTTTTTACTTTTTAGTCAGCCATCCTACTTAAGAGACTTATCACGATTCATTCTACCAAATTAATGACGGTCCTGGCACAGCCCACTTCAGAAATGATTTTGATTATTATAGTTCTATTGTATCGCCGTTTAACAGTAAAAAAAATTAAGAAAAAATGTTTTTGTCCGCATGGTGACAATTTACAGCCTCAAATGCAAATGAGTTCTCAAATCGTCCCAAAACAGAGTTTATCCCGGGAAAATCTTATTTTAACTAATAAAAAGCTAAAAATTAACTTAAATATGTAGTTTTATAAGATATTTAAGATAAGCCCAAGTTTTTTTGAAATGGCTTGATTTGGCTAAACATTTATTTTTTTATCAAAATGACGTAATTTACTCATAATAGATCAATTAACAGAATAATCGAACTAGATAAAATTTTTATTTTTTATATACAACTTTATGCAGATATAGGACTTTTTTCCAGTAAATAGTTTTTGTTTGTTTACAAAATATTTAGTTGAAAACAGTTTTTTTTTTAATTTTCCAAAATCATTAAAAACATAATTACGTCACTTTGGAAACAAACCATTCATTCACTCTTAAGAGCGGTTTTTTCTAAAATTCTGATTTTTTGAAGCAAAATTTTTTTAAAATCATTGCAGTTCGGCTTAAATAGTTCCTCTACTTAAGTCTGATCAAAATAAAAAAAAAAAAATTAAAAATAATGGATGACCGCTGAGCGCGGGTACCTCAAAAAATGGCACTATGACTCATTTAGAAAATGTTACTTTTCAAAGAAATGCTCATAGTTCAGCGGGAACTATAGTTAGCCTCATGAAAATTTCCAGGAATACTCCTCGAAGTTAGACAAAAATTTTCTCCTCAGACACTTAACCCTTTCAACCACTAGATTTAACCCTATTCAGCAAAATACACCAAAAAACGGCAAATTTTCAAATTGAGATAACTAGAAAAATCGGAAAGATCCAAATGGCTGACTGAGCTTAAAAGTTAGCTGAAAGTATGCCCTTTCAGGATCTTTCAGCCAAAAAATGGGGTTTTTTGATTTTGGCTTTATTTTTCGATTTGAATAATTAGTTTTTGTTTTAAGTTTTTGTGAACAGTTTTACCGTAAGTCAGATGAGAAAAAAATTAAATTTTAGATTTTTAAATTATAGAAAATAATGTGTTTTACAAAGTTGTCATACATCACTTTGATGAATTTCATACATAAATTGATCTTTCGATGGAAAATCTTAATTTGTGAGCAAGAAATGCTTCAAAACAAGAAAAATTCAATTTCTGTACGTAAAATCCCTTTTAAAGTCAAAATTTATATAAAGATTGTATGGCAAAGTCAAATATTTTCAAAAAATAATCAATTTAAGTGTACACAATTTTCGATTTTACATACAAATAAAAAAAATTTCATACAAAACTTAATATTAGACCAAATTTTCAACATATATGTATCAGAAAAATTTTCTTTGGTTAGAAATTTTAAAATTTTGTATGAAAAAGTTTCTTATTTTTTGAAAATATTTGACTTTGCCATACAATCTTTATATAAATTTTGACTTTAAAAGGGATTTTACGTACAGAAATTGAATTTTTCTTGTTTTGAAGCATTTCTTGCTCACAAATTAAGATTTTCCATCGAAAGATCAATTTATGTATGAAATTCATCAAAGTGATGTATGACAACTTTGTAAAACACATTATTTTCTATAATTTAAAAATCTAAAATTTAATTTTTTTCTCATCTGACTTACGGTAAAACTGTTAACAAAAACTTAAAACAAAAACTAATTATTCAAATCGAAAAATAAAGCCAAAATCAAAAAACCCCATTTTTTGGCTGAAAGATCCTGAAAGGGCATACTTTCAGCTAACTTTTAAGCTCAGTCAGCCATTTGGATCTTTCCGATTTTTCTAGTTATCTCAATTTGAAAATTTGCCGTTTTTTGGTGTATTTTGCTGAATAGGGTTAAATCTAGTGGTTGAAAGGGTTAAGTGTCTGAGGAGAAAATTTTTGTCTAACTTCGAGGAGTATTCCTGGAAATTTTCATGAGGCTAACTATAGTTCCCGCTGAACTATGAGCATTTCTTTGAAAAGTAACATTTTCTAAATGAGTCATAGTGCCATTTTTTGAGGTACCCGCGCTCAGCGGTCATCCATTATTTTTAATTTTTTTTTTTTTTATTTTGATCAGACTTAAGTAGAGGAACCATTTAAGCCGAACTGCAATGATTTTAAAAAAATTTTGCTTCAAAAAATCAGAATTTTAGAAAAAACCGCTCTTAATTCTATTTTTAAAATTTAATGATTATTTCAACAATTTCAGAAAAACTTCATTTAAACAATCAAATTCTTCTATGATTTGATTTCTGACTTGAAAGCACTTTGAAGTTGTCGACAAGCAATATCTCGATTATTTATAATTAATAAAATATTTTTTTAACACTTATAAAACTTTATATTAAGTATTTCTTATCAAGAAACACAACGCGTCTACTTTATTGAATGGCGATATCAGTTTGACATTTTACTGTGACTTCAGGTGCTTAACTTTTAGCTATGCGCTTCGTATGCACTACATAGGTAAGCGTTGGTTAATTTTTATTTTGTGTGAGTGTATACGTAGCGCATATCTAAAAGTTAAGCACCTGAAGCCGGCCTTAATGTCAAAATTGATGCAAAAGCAATGTTGAGGAATTAAATATGCATTATAATTATAATTAATAATTATTAATAATTATTATAATATATAATTATAAATGAATTTTGAATTCCGAGGCATTGCATTTCACTTCACAAATGGAGATAATTAAGCAATGGGTTACACTGACGTATTAGGTGGAAAATTATTTTTTAATGATAAACGGTAGCCAATATCATGACTTGTTACTAATCTCACACCGTTTAGAAATTTCAAGTTGTTTTTAAAATATATTAGGCGTTTTCATCATTCAGTTTAAATAGCTGAAATAGATTAAATTAAATTTGACAGTTGTTTTGTATCTACAGACATATGTATAAATTTTTAAATTTCATTTGGTTGAAAATTATATGGTTTTAACAACGATATTTATTTCACTGATTTACAATTTATTGTAGAATTTATTTCTCCTAATATAAGAAAGCTCTTATTAATAACTAAATTAATTTCACTTAAATGGAATCATACCTTTTTTATACAATTGATCACGTTAGAATCAATTTCAGGAGGAAATGCAAAGTGTGTGAGAGTGCGTGTGTGTAACTATGAGCGATGACGAGGTATCTATTAAATCAAACATGAGTAATTTCAAATCATTCTAATTAACACTCAAAAATTATCTACCTTCAAATTGAACTTCAAATTTACGTGACTTTGAGACTTATGATGTGTTTGACTATCTACACGTGACTTGGTGAGACCGATATCTATCATAAAAAATACATTTTAATTCCAATCGTGTTATTAAATCTTATTTTCTAGTCTCACCTGACTATTAATTGTAAAATTTCTAACTAAGCTATCACTGTATTTTCAATTGATTTATACTTGGTAATTGCTAACTAAAATTAAATCAAGAATTAATTAATAAAAATTCACACGTGCAAATAATTTGCTTACTTCTTATATGATGTTTACTCATCAAGTGTTCTCTAAAGACTAAGACAAGATTCACTCTCAAAGGTATGATTCCTATTATTTTTTATCGTACATATCTTGTTCATATTCTTAGAATTCTATTGTACTTTCTTTTCATTTCATTTCATTTCATTTATTTGGCAACAACAGGCAAAGCCCTAGGCTACAGAGATTTAACATTTACTACTTAATTCTATTCTTAAATTCTAATCTACTAATACTAAAATCAAATTTATCACAGGCTGAATTTAATTCCCTCATCACTCTACTCATGGGTTGGTAGAAGGTGTAATTTTTCCTGCTAGCTTTGACTTCAAACAAGCGGGGATGTCTTGTGGTTACAACTGGACAAAACAGGTTCAGAGAAGATAAAAGCTCTGAGCAGTCCACCTTTGAAGTCAATATGTCAAAACCAAACATGAGCGTTGCAGTTGATCGACGACTTTCCAAAGATTCCAGGTTAAAGGTTTGACACATTTGTTGATAGTCTAGATTGTTGTGGTCACGAAGGACGGATTTCAAAAACCTTTTCTGGATTTTCTCAATTCCAGTGGTGTACTGCTGGTAATGAGGCGACCAAACCACACTACAATACTCGAGAACCGAGCGAACGTATGCAAAAAAGAGAGTTAGTTGGACCCTTGAGTCACGAAATTCAGAGGCTTGACGTAAAATAAAGCCCAGCATTGACTTAGCTTTAGAAATTCTAAAAGCGTGGTCGTCAGTGAAGTCAAATTTAGAATTAAAAATAACTCCGAGATCGGTCATTTGATTTACTTTGGCGATGCTTTGGTTTATCAATGAATAATTAAAATTGAAAGGAGATCGTGCTCGTGTCATCGTCATTGACTTGCATTTATTGATGCTCAAATCAAGTCCCATTCTAGTACAAAAAGCTGTAAATTTTTCAAGTACCGACTGTAAAAACAAGCAGTCGTCGAATTTACGAATGGGATGAAAAATCTTGAGATCATCAGCATACATCACAAAAGAAACTCCTTCCAACGCAAAAACAACAAAGTTCATCATCAGAATGAACAATGTTGGGCCAACATGACTCCCCTGGGGCACCCCAGAAGACACAGAAAAATTTGCAGATTTACTGCCTTTGACGACGACATATTGTGAACGATTGTTCAAATACGAGCGAAACCAGTCTAGCAAGTCACCAACAATACCATAGCTCGTTAGAGCTTTCAGGACAACAGGAAATCTAATGCGATCGAATGCTTGTTTAAAGTCGGTATACACAACGTCTACTTGACGAACGTCGTTCTGATCTAACATGTTGGCGACCGAGGATGAAAATGAAATGAGATTTGACGCGCACGATCTTCCTTTAACAAAACCATGTTGAGTACTAGGAATCACATCGAAAACATGTGATATAATGACGTCATTGACCATGGCTTCAAACATTTTTGGGGCACAAGACAGTTTTGATATAGCGCGATAATTCAAAATATCATCTCTGGCTCCTTTCTTAAATACTGGAGTGACAGATGCCAGCTTCCAAGCAAGTGGAAAAACTCCCATTCTCAATGAATGATTAAAAATTTTTGTCAACGGTAAGCTCAACTCACGAGCGCAAATTTTCATTAAATTAGGAGGGATCCCATCAGGACCTGGACCTTTTTTTGATTTGAGTTTTTTAAGTGCTTGAAACACGTCAATGTTGGAAAATTGCAAGTTAGAAATGTTAGAAGATTTGAAATCTGGAAGTGAAAAATTAGAATTAAATTGAGACTCATCACAATAAGCAGATTTAAAATGGTTTGCAAAAGATGAGCATATTTCATGGCTACCATGAGAAGAGAGTACATTTGTACCACATCTCATGGTAGAGGGAATTTCGTTCGCCTTTCTTTTAGAGTTAACATACTTCCAGAATGAAGAAGGATTAGATTTAAAATTACTTCCAATAGAAGAAACGTTTTTTTCATGATCTTTTTTAAAACTAGTTTGTACATTTGTATGTGGTGATAAGAAATTTTAATATTTTATGTATATATATATAACTTTTAATTAAATTTAAACTGTCGGACCAAATTTTTTGGCCATCCCGGGGCCTCCCAGCGGACAAAGTTGACTTATTCCTCTTTTGTAGATGCCAGTTTTTGTTTTGACACTCACTACTCGTACATGACCGTCACGACCTGGGTTGACTTCCACTATACGACCGATTGACCACATCTTAGACGGTAAATTTTCATCGACTAGCAACACTAAATCATTAATTGCTACATTGTCTTTGTTGAGTTTCCATTTGTACCGACATTGTAATGATTGTAAGTACTCTCTGCTCCACCGTCGCCAAAATTCTTGTCGAATGGCTACAGCTTTAGACCATCGATAAATGTAATCATCTCCAAAGTCTGACACAGTTGGTTCAGGTAAACAATTGAGAGGTTCCCCGATCAAAAAATGTCCTGGAGTTAATGGCATACTGTCTTGAGGACTTATAGACAGTGGAACCAGTGGCCGAGAGTTCATTACACCTTCTACCATGGCTAAAACCGTCATCATTTCCCAGAGGTTTAATTTTGCACATCCAACGACTTTTGTAAGGTGATTTTTCATGATTTTAACTGCGGATTCGTGGAGACCACCAAAATGTGGGGTTCGTGGCGGCATTAGATCCCAGGTAATCCTGTATTCATCCCGACACCATTTTTGAATCTTTTTAGATTCGTCTTCCTGACTTAGCAACTGTTGAATTTCATTTAATTTATTTCGAGTTCCAATAAAATTTTTGCCATTGTCGGTATATAACTTCAGCGGAGCGCCACGTCGACCCACAAAACGTTGAAGACTTTGGAGGAACGCTTCCGTTGATAAATTCTCCACTAAATCCAGATGAACTGCCTTTGTGCTGAAGCACACATATACAGCAACATAATTTTTCGTAGTACGACTGCCACGTCCTTTATAATGCACTGTGTACGGTCCAGCAAAATCGACAGCCGTTACGACAAAGGGACGTTTTACTTCACTGACTCGATCCACCGGCAAATCGGCCATGACTTGACTTAATGGAATAGGTTTTAATCGACTACAACGCAAACAGGTACGAACTACTTTATTTGCCAGCACTTTTCCTTTGATAATCCAGAATTCTTGACGTATGAACGACAATAGTGATGATGGAGGTGCATGAAGGTTGTGTACATGATGCCATGAGACGATTATTTGCGACACAGGATGCTCATATGGTAAGACGACTTGAAACTTTTCTCCATATTTCAATTTAGGAGCGTTTTGTATTCTTCCACCAACTCTGATTACACCATTTTTGTCAACCATAGGTCCAAGTGTGGCTAATTTTGATTGAGGCGAGACTGGTTTGCCTGCGAGAAGATTTTTAAGTTCATTAGCAAGGTACTTACATTGGATAATTTTGACAATGCGTGTGACACCAGCTGCAACATCTGATGCACTTAGTACTTGAACGTTTTTAGAGAACACATCGATTTTGTTCACCGACCGCCACTTAGATTTGAGTCGGGAAATGAAACGGTCCACATATGCAAAAACTCGTTTCAATTTTGGCCAGACCATCCATTGAAGCAACGGCATTATTCGTGTGTATTTGCAAGCAGTAATCGGATCATCATTGGTCGTCATGTACAACGAAATTAATTTATGTTTCTCATCTGGCACGTTTGATGGCAATTCTGGTACTGGAGGCCAATACTTTTCATCTTTCAGTAAAAATGACGGACCATTGAACCACAATTCACATTGTACCAACTCTGATGGCCATAAACCTCTTGAAGCAATATCGGCTGGGTTCTGAGGCGATGGAACATGACGCCACTGTGCATTTTTTGTCAACTCTTGAATTTTTGTTACACGAGTACCCACATACGGTGTCCATTTGTGTGGTGACACGGTTCACAAGAAAGAGGTAAAAATGAATTTCGGTTACCAAGCAAAAGCTTATCGGCGTTACTTCAAGCATGATTTTTAGTGTTGATTTACAAAATATCAAAATCATCTGTCGAGGGAAATTGATTTTTTGTTAAAAACAGTAAAAACTTAAAAAATTTCCATTTTATTATCATAAAACAAATAAAAAAAAGGATTTAAACTCCAATAAAGTTCAGATTTCTGAAAACTAGAAAAAAAATGAAAAATTTTGGCGTTTACAATTTTCCAATATGACGGTATAGTATAAAGTTGAGATATGAATTTTTGAAATTTTCCATATAAATGACACATTTCGTCATCTCTTAGCACAGAGATTGAAAAACATGCTCTTACTCATTTAGAGTTATCTCAAAAACTACATGTGATACAGATGGGTTTGATAAATTGAAGGAAAGAAGAGTAAAGGGGTAGTAAAATTTAATATTTTGTTTGCGGGATCAAAATATCGGGCCTTTTAGGTTCTCAAAAACAAAAGAAGAAGAAAATCATTGTTTTTGCTAGTTTACCTTTATTACCTTAAGTCTTTTTTGTATAGTCTGACATTACACGTTATAACTGAATTTTCTCAAGTAATTTTTGTATTGCTGGATGTAAATTTACTTGGTAGCCAAAGATTAGATTGGTAGCCAAAAAATCGTCAAATAATTATATCATGGATGTGTATTTTTCTACCAATTCTACAAAATAAAAAATAATGGGACTCATTTTACTCACTTCATGAAAATTGTGAACAGTTTTTTTGACAAATATGGAAAAAGAGTACATCAGTTCTTCAAAAAATTAAGAACCCATTGATCCAATGAACAAAAGAAGAAAAGGCATTTACGGCCGCAAAGTATTAGATTATAAACGCGAGTCAATAAATTATGTAAATTAAGTTTGTTAAATTATGAATGAAAAATTAACTGATAAGCCTCCCAATTCATATATTTCGTAGAATTGGGCTAAAATCTAACTTATTCTGAAAAGATCGACTTTAAAAAGAGACTCGATTATTATTTAATCAAGAAAATCTCTTTTCATATTGTGAGCCTGAAAATCCTTATATTTAAAATTGATCTCGCAACCAATCTTAAATTTAACAAGCCTTATTCTTCTTCTTTCCAAAAATATATATTAAAATCATTTGTTAATCATGTAGTTTTTGAGATAACGCAAAATTAGTAAGAATTATAGTCATCTATACGGAAAATTTAAAAAATTCTTATCTGAGCTATTCGACGTCATCTTAAAAAACTGTAAACGCTAAAATTTTTTATTTTTTTCCTAGTTTTCAGAAATCAAAGGCTTTCGGAGGTAAAACGATTTTTTCTAATTCGTTTTACCAATAAAACTCATTGAAAATAAATTAAAACATAAGAATATTTAGAAAATTAGATTTTTTCTATGAAAAACGCCAATTCCCTCGACAGATGATTTTCAAATTTTGCAAATATACCCCAAAAAATGTGCTGAAAAAGGATCAAAAACCTGTTTGGTTGGTAACCAATTTTCATTTTTATGTGAACCGTGATAAGACACCTAAATGAATCACCAAAAGTATGAATATTCTTGTTTTTGTATGAA